>CAKNYM010053077.1:392968-433152 GCA_932195095.1 Andricus curvator
GAAAAAAGTTCCATCTCGTCATTATCTACAAGCTTATATTTAAAAAAAATTAATTAGTTGACTTTAAAAATTTCCGTCCACCCAGACGTTTGGACAATACTTTTACCCGATCTCAAGCGCTGGGCGAGTTTCTCGATCCAGACCCTCAATTGTTCATAACAAATATACTCAACTCATCCCCCAAAGGAACGTTTAATCGTAAAAATTCTCATTTTTTGCAATAAATTCTGTCAGAAGCAACTTAATAGTGATATTTATTCAAGGTTTCCAGCTTATAATTAAATTCGCATTCTTTTAAACAATTTAAAAATGAATTAATAAGCAAATGTAAATGTTTTATACTTGAGTAACACAATTCAACAGTTATTGTTGTTAATAACATATTGTTACATGAAAATTATAATTTTTATCAATAAAATGTTAAAGGAATCAACCAATTCCACATCACCATGTGGAAAGAAGCAGCTTCTTTTATCACTTTTATTCAGAACTTCCCCACAGTGATTATAATAAAATCCACATCAAACTGTCAATATTTTTGGAAAAGATTTTTATTATTTTCTTATTTAATAGCACAAATTTTAAAAAAATTATAATTTCAAGTGTACCATTTTTTAACAAATACTTGGATTCATTAAAAAATAACTAGAAAGTATGAAGCAACTATCCAAAAAAATCTTTAATAGCAACGCAGATTTTGTCAAATTTATTGAGTTTGCTATAAACAAATAGTAGTAGTATACCATTAAGCCATTTCCCTTTCAGGGTAGGCGTGACACTACCCGATTCGGGTAGTGTTTCTAGGTGGATAGTTTCTTGTAGTAAATAAGTACAAGTGTGGGCTAACCACACCCACGACGGGCGAACAGCACGCAGTATTCTCGAATGGTCACCCATCCAAGTACTAACCCCGCCCAACTCTGCTTAACTTCAGTGATCGGACGAGAACTGGTTTTTTCAGCGTGGTATGGCCGATGGCCATATTAAATAAGTGAACGAAAATCGTTTCGTGGGGATTGACAGCGATTCGTTACATGATTCGCACTAAATTTGAACAATTTATAGAAAAAAGAGTTTTTTAGTTCAATTAGTGAAATTCAATCAATAATATGTTACTTTGTACATAAATGTTACAAAACACTTATTCGTATCAGGTATTCATGATGGAATAAATTAATTTTTTTTACGGAATCGATCATATATTACTTGACAATGAAACCTAAGTATCATATTTTATCATTCAATGAAAATTCATAATTGTTAAAACAATCTTAATTAACAAATGCTGAATCGAACAAATGCTAAATTAACAGCCAATTATTTAGCGATAACTTCTTACTATGAATCGGTCTCGTTTAATGATTAAAAAAAAAAATAATTAATCAAATGCATTATTTGGGGTTTTACAGCATTTAAACGTGATTTTTTTAACATAATCAACAGTTAATAACAAATTTTTAAACTTTTTTCAGACACTTCGTTAACGATCCACTAAAAAAATTCTATATTATTACTGTCTACGACTACGTTAATTAAATTGTTGATTACGTTAAAAGAACAAAGTTTAAATGCCAAATAATACCCAAATAATGAATTTGCTAATTAAGTTTGTTTCATCAGGTATCAAATGTTATCGATTCATAGTGAAAAGTCATTGCTGAATAATTGGGTGTTAATTCCGTGAAAAAAAACGGAATTTTATTTATAAATATTGTTATTGAACATCTTTTTTCAATAGTTGAAAAAAATTGTTGCACTAAGAAATTGTTATTTCATTCATTTAGTTGTAAGTATTAGCTTAATCTCGAGTATAATTTTAACTATTTGGAGGGCTACTTATTGTTTGTAACATTAATGATTTTTAACAAAATTATAACATTTTGAAAGCTTAATTTAATTTATGACTAGTTATTTGAGTTTATTTGTGCTTTAAAATTTACTTAAATTGAGGCTAAAATTAAAATTTATTTTTTAATTATAATTATACATCAGAAAATTTTAACAGCTCCCCTTGATATATACCTGTTTCAATGTTTTAGTTGATTCTATTACGGCGATACTAGCTCTTCCAATAGCGCCATAATTGGCGTGTAATAATTGTTTAATAATGCGCAATAAGGCATAATAGGGATAACTCTGTACAGGTTTTCGTCGAGTGGATTTCAAAATTTTTATTTTGAACATTCTTGAAAATTTGTACATTGCATCATTTATATAAATCTAAATATAATCCCTTTTATAATACCTGAAAAATTGGACATTTATTTAAGTATCTCCAGACGGTCTTATGATAATAATTCAACATTTTGAAAACTTTAATTTTCGGAATTTTTGACTATTCGACGATAAAATATGTGATGTATGTTGAAGGAAATGTATTTTTAATATATTGAAACAACAATGTATAAAGTACGTTGAGATTAGAAAGTATCTGAAAGTAATATGTATAAATATTCTCAAAAGGTGCATATTCAAAAAAAGTTCCAAAAAATTTTTCGAAACGTTGACATTTTTAACTTTTTCTGCCTTGAAGTTGTATGCTTCACAGTCCAATCATTTTCTTTCATTTGAATTAGTTTAAATTCAAAATTAATAGTCTTGAGTCCGTAAAATATAAAATGTAATATAATTATTTTCAAAGTACACAGAAAAAGCTAGGTTCACTTTTGCTGCGTCTTATTTTTTTCAGGTCTTCCTTCAGTCGTTTTCCAGGCAACTTTATGTAAGTTTCTTTTGTTTAACAACGTAATTAAAGTCCTTTTTGACTACAAAATGCTGTGTCTTAGTTTTGGGCCAATCTCGGACTCAAAATGAAGCAAGCCTTTTTCTGTGTATTATATAATGTAAAAAAATAAACGAATTGCTGAAACTATTCAATAATGCCGGATGAGATTAAGTATCCATTTTATTGTACGCATATACTTTTAAGAGGTTTATATTTTGCTATATACCAAATTTGATCAAAAAGATGCATAGAACTCCGACACAGCAATTGTGCAAATTGTTAAGTTTAAAGTATTTATAACCTAACTACTTTTAAACATCAGAAAAAGTATTAGTTTCGAGTATCGCAAAGATTATACCAATACTGCAAGTAATATATGACATAAGGTATTATTTTTGTCTTTCATTTTTACGGCAATTTTCAGAAGAACAATCTCATTTCCTATAATCCAAATCTTTTTAAATACGACACTACTATTTTATTTAGTAATATAAAAACAGAAGACTATTACAATCTAAATAATTTGAATAATAAGTACGATTATTTACAAAAGAGATTATCAAAATACAAAAAGGGTGTCTTTAATAAACAAAATTATCACATTTTATTACTTGCTCAATTCTAACCAATTTTTTACGAATACCAATAAAAATTCATTTTTTTTTGTCACTGATAATTGCAGAAATTTTTGTAGTCGGATTCGTAATCAGCTCATCTATATACATCGATATTCAATGTTTCAAAAATATGAAAAAATTATAAAATTGTATTTAAACAATTTTCAACCTCTACCGAAGTCGCTGGTTTGATAATTTTTCAAATGGCTGCGTCGGAGTTCCGTGAATCGTTCCGACAAAATTAAGTACCTATACAATAAAACTATATATATATATGTCTAAATAATGTATGCGTAGGAAAATTTTCTTCCTAATCTCACTCGGCGTTATTAAAATGTTTGAGCAATCTTTTTATTTTTTCAAACTATTCAATGTACACAAAGTTTGAAACATAAAATATTTATTGTGTTGTATTTAAAAAAATTGCCAATCTCCACTGAAGTTGTAAGTTTGATTATTTTTTAAATTACTTCGTCGGAGTTTTGGAAGAAACTTCCGCGAAAAGCGCGTGATTCCGATTTGTTCGAAATTCCGTACACCCGTGTATTTTAACGCACTGATTACGAAAATATTTTATATTGAATATATATTTTCTCTCTAGAACTGATAGTTCTTGAGAAAATGGACTATTCATATTAAAAATCACAGGAATACAGCACAAGGTGTAGCGGTGTGAATTAAATTATATAAAAAATTCCTGGAAAGCTGGTTACGTCCGCGTAGAATGGATGGGAGAAGCGAAATTTTCAAGAGCGCACATTGGTGGAAAAAAGACAGCCAATATCTGTTCATGTCACAGTGCCTCCCCCTACGGGACGTTGGAAAAGAGAAGGTATAATGTGACCAAAATTATTTCTGTGAGCAGTCGCTGGGGTGCCTGCCCGCCTCTACCCCCACCACACATTGGAAAGAGGTAGGGGTATGACTTAAATTATTTATGTGACCAGTCACAGGGGTGGCCATCCCTCACGCGACATTGCAAAGAGGTAGATGTCACGTAAATTTTCTGTGACCATTCACAGGTGTGTCGCAAGTCCCATTCAAAGCGTCAAAACACATAGGTATACATACAGAGTTTAAAATTAACCGGAGGTATGCGATTCTCGGAAGTGCAGCCAAAAATGCTTCTGATAAAATCTCTCCCGGCTTTACCACTTTCAGCTTTATTGAAACAGTTAGAAGGTAATATTGTGAAATGTGTAAAAATACTATAGGTCATAACACCAGCAACAACAATAACAACAGCGCGCACTTGACACGTTGAGTCGTTTACTTTACGTCCATACAATTTCGGTTATGGGCATTTATTCCAACTATGAGGTTAAAACTCCGGCCTAAACCCTACCGGAACAAACAGAAAGGGTTCCGAATTGTATGTGAACTTTGCTTCTGAGTTCTTTTCGAACGTCTCTATTTGGTGAAGCCTTCGAAAGGTTTCCGACGTCTGTTCGAACTTTTTCCGAAGTGTCCTACTGCGTCTACTTCCTTTCGAATGTTTCAGATTTCTGTCAGAATGAATGTGAAATTTAAAATATAACTATAAAATATAAATTGGATTTGGTTCCTTTGAAGTCGAACCGAAGGGTTTATGAAAAAGCTACCGAACGCGTCCTGAGGTTGCGGATAGAGGGTCCCTGTACCAAGGATTTCTGCCGAATATGGTTACAATAATTAATAAGCAGTCGGGGACAATTGTCCAGGGATGTTCCCGAAGAAACAATCCCCAAGCGGAGGCGTAACAAGCGTGCCGAAGGCTGTCTGAATGGCACCTGTGTGAGGTATTTTAAATTGTGACTCTGGGATACCCGGTGACCTCTCAGAGTATGCAGCCTTATCCCTGCATGCAGGGCTCTCAAAGGATGGACGAACCCTTTCTTTCGCTGCTCGTGGGAACAACAATGACACCACTAAACCACCAAAAAATTTTATGTAGATGCAGCTCAAAACTTTCGAACGTGTAGAGCACCCGACAAGGGGTTGGCAAACAGTGCCGATCACCCTAGAGTTCGGGGTGCTAAAAATAATTTAGATGGAAACACGATGACGAACCGGCAAAACGCTCATATTGAGTTGACGAATCGACTCAAGGATGACGTGCTGGACTGCTAACATAGGAGCATTATTCCAGTTCACGGAGTCTTTATGGCGTGTATGCACACTCTGTGGTTCCATAAACACCAGAGCTTCAGCACGTTTCGCAACAGTCTTTGCGCAATCAAGCTGCCTACCTCTCAAAAACTGGATGTGAACGCATAGCGCTTCCCCAACCGCTGCATGAACAAGCCGCGGACGAAGAGGAAGAAGCGACATTTAGATCAACTGAGGAAAGCAGGCACCTCCTGAGAGATGATAGCGATTTCAGGACAAGGAGGAACATTAAAATCTAGGTTCCTCCTAAATCCCAAGATCTGGCTGAAATGGATGCCTCCCTTCATGAGGATATTTCGGAGGAGTCCAACCTCTGGATCATCAATTGTTCAGTTTACGGTGAGGCGAGAGGTTTGGCTGATTTAAATCGAAAGCTAAAACCGACGATGGATCAAAATACCAAAATACGCTTGCATCAACTGAACAAGAAAATTACATGGGCAAGACATAACACTTTTTGGCTTGAGAGTGCTTTAAATATTGTCGAAGGGTATGCAGAAAAAATTGTTATGGATTTTGGATTGGAGAAGGGTGCAAAGATTAATCTGGAGCGAGGACTAATTACTGGCATTCCTGGGGACCCTAAGTTTATGGATATGAGTGTCATTAGACATATTGACATTGGAAAGACCTATACATATCTAGGCGTGCCTCAGAGCCGCATTCAAGACATAACATCAATGGACGAGTCTCTCCGAAGCAGATACAAGCATTTGCTTCGAAAAAGTTGGTCCTCCAATCGTTTGGCGTTGAACAAGGTATCTGTGACTAACATGTTTGCCGTCCCGGTTCTACTTTACTCGTTTGGGATAGTTCCATGGGCAAAGCACGAGCTTGTTGCCCTCGATATCACCACGCGTAAGATCATGCATATGCAGAAGAGCTTGCATATCAATTCGTCCATTGCGCTGCTGAAAAAATCAGGAAACACGAGATGAATAGCAAAGAAGCGTCCTTTACAAAGCCGTGGAGCAGGCGGCCGAGACCATTGGCCTGAATTTTAACATCAGAAGTGAGAAAAGTGAAAAAATTCCATGTAAATGTATGCCTCACTTCTAAAAGCCCAAGTGAAGAAAGCAGAGGTCGAAAAATTAAGCTAACAGCTTTTCGACAAGAAAATGCAAGGAAATTTTCACAGAAATGTAGAAGATCGGTCCTTGTCGAAGGAGCAAACGTTTGCTTTCCTCATATCACAAGGACTTAATTCAGGTCCAGAGAGTTTCATTTCGCGTAACAGGACGCTGTCATTTCCACCTTAGTATACCGTGATCGCATTTTGCGTCAAGAGATTCCCAGCGATAGGTGAAGAGTACATACTATCCAGGTGTTCCGCTCATGCGGGAACTGCGTATCTCTACAGATATAATGCGGCTCTAAGAGTGCTTTGCTACCATCTTTGTCGCTCTTACGGTGTTGGCCACGACCCTGCACTGCTGAACGCTTCCACTGTTTATTCTCTAATGAAAATAAACGGTCGTATCGACAACCGTATTTTCCAAATTTATGTTTCCGGAAAGACTTAAATAAAAATTTATTTCAAACATTATTTAACGTTGATTCCTCTTGCCTTCTTGCAGCAAAGATTTTTTATATATAAAAACCTCGAAATAGTAAAATTTCATAAATACTAAGAAAGCCTTTTTTATTTCAAATATTCAAGTATTCAATTTGGTCAACTATCATTCCTCACTACTGTATCTCCTTTTTTCATAAAATTGCTTTTTTGTATTGTGAAAAAAATGTAATATGAGATGTATAAGATACAATTTGCCGCAAGTTTAAGCGCGCCTAGGGCGCGCGACTGTTGGTTTTTGGGATACTTGAAGAGTATATCAAAGCCCAATTTAATATGTCAATTTTTTCGAAAGTTATCGTGCTACAGTCTAAAAATCTACAGACACACCCACAGAAACACACGCAGAGAGACAGCCAGACCGGCAGAAGACACATTCGCGAAAACCTGTTTTTTGGATTCAGGGGGTCTCAAAGCATGGACATTTGACAACAACGGGTGGGGCGGGCTGGGGGGGGGGGGCAAATTTTACACAAATCTAATACCTTCTCTGATGAGAATGTAAAAAACAACAGATTTACTCAAGAAATAATCGCGCATAATAATGTAGTACTAAGAACACTATAGAAAATAAGGAATATCCGAAAATTTCCGTGATTTTAAACAAAAGTCTTGGCAAAATCACTATCAGTGTCGCTTGCGTCGCCATTTTATTTCTTCGATTTCATTCATATCGATTGTGGTAGGTATTTGATTGCAACGAACTCAACTGAGCCGAGGATCATGTGAAACAAAGCAATTGAATGTGACTATATTTTTTTGTGAGATCTACAAGAATCAGTAACAGGCACAACTGCACTTGCCCATCTGTGAATGTCTAAATTTCGACGTGCACAGATTGTTTTCCTACCGACGTTTCACGTGCACAGATGGGGTACTCCCAACTGAGCACGTGCACAGATGGGAGACTGCCAGTTGTGCACGTCTCAAATTGGGAGGGGTACAACTGTGCACGAGCTCAACTGTGCACATCAAGGACCGGTGGTACAACTGTGCACTTTATTGGCCACATGCACAACTGTACACATGCACAGATGGGATACTCCCAATTGTGCACGTCGAAATTTAGGCGTGCACAGATGGTGCCCAATTAACTTTTCACCATGCTTTTATTTTGAGTCACTTCATTATTATTTTTTTTTCAACTTGTTCTCGGGTTTACTCTGTTTTTCATCATCAGGCACGAACTAAATCAAAAGCCTAATGAGATGAGGATGTTATAGATTAATTTGATACGACAGACGGGACAGTTGGCGGTGAAGCTTTTACGTCTGGATATTTTTTTAGAGCTGCCAATTAGGTCATGCCTCATGATTATTATTATGCTTTTTTTGAAGCTTGTTCTCGGGTGAACCTGTTTTTTCATCATAGCCACGTCATCATCTTTTGCGATGATGTTGTAGGTACAAAATTGGGAGCATGTTGTTGTTTGGAGTTCGTCTTTTACCGCTGTAATCCTTAAATAGCGGCCGCAAGCGTTGGAGCTGACAACAGTCGCCTCTGGATGCTTTCTTAGAGCTACACTGTAAACAAAAAAAAAGTACGGTCTCGAATGGTAAAATCACAAGAAATTTTCTTGTATTTTTATCACTTGGATCATAGGAGTTTTACCAATGTTGAGGTTAGAAAATCCAGAAGCATTGTAATTTTACCACTCTGAGTCTGACAATATGGCAGCCGTTTGGTAATGTACAGTTTCATACCGCAATCGTACCACCTTTAGAGTAGGTAATAATCCGTCCCTCTCTGAGAGTGGTGATTTTCCTGAGTTTTTAAGAAATAATGAAACTGTGAAAAGTACCTTTTGCAAATGTAAATTCACTTGTTGAAATTGTGAAGTGACAAAATTCCCGTAATATTGAATAATGTAGATAATAAAAATACTAGTTTTTGTGAAATTTCAGAATTGCGGGAAACAACAAAAATTTGTAAAATTGACATTATTTCTGGTAATTTTTTTTGAAAATGGTACAAATAATTAAAAATTCCTGTTAATTTTTAATTCATTATAGAATTAAGGAGTTAATTATTTTAATTATCATCTATATTATTCATATAATAATAACTTTTATATAGATAAATCGATTTTTTCGATTTGTGTGATTTTCACATTCGCGTGTGAAATGTGTGCGAATGTGAATTGCGCGTCTTTCGTCGTATGTCGTATGTTGGAGGGTCTCATGCGGTCTCTCCGCATGGACTTGAAGAAAAATCTTTTTCCACAGTGATTCCAGTGAAAAAACCAATCAAAATGTAAGCTAATCTCTTCATTATACTTTCTTGTTAGGTTAGAATTGCGCGACGTCAATTTTTCAACAAATTTGGGTGAGTTTCAGAACTTTAGCAGGAAGTGGAACTTTTTCGAGATATTCAAAGTAATTTTTAAACCTTTTGAGACAGTATTTCTAAAAATACTTTTATAGGATTTCGGGGATCGAGTACCCACATATTGTTAAAGCATTGTGTCCAGCGACCTTGCAATCCTGGAATTCTCTTCGAATTTTTTATAAGCCTTGAAAATCTGGAAATCTCCTTGAATTTTTCACGAGAACGTTGAATTTGAATTATTTTCTTCGCTTTTAAAACAATAATTTCATTGAAATGCGAAGAGTAATTAAATATTTTAGTCTATTGTGAAAGAAAGATCTCGTTTAGAAAAAATCATGCTGCTGAAAATTTTTTTATTTATCAAAATTTAATTTATCTGTTGTTTATTACAGAATAAATAAACAGATTTCAAGGCACTTTTTGCAGGCTGTATCAATTATTTTATAGATTGCACAGAACAGACTTTAATATTGTGAAAAATTTGATCTGTTTTTATTTTCTTCTCTGCTAATATAGAATATTGAAGTATAAATTTTTTTGTGATATTTCAACTTAAAAATTATAGAAATTATTATTTGAAAATTTCGATTTTAATTCAGTTTCAGAATTATAAAGAGTTATGGCCATACATTCAAACCAACATTTCAAAATATTTTAATTATTTTTAACATTTCGATCACAATTTAAAAAAGGTGTGCACACCAGATTTCAATAAAGATTTCAGAACAATTTCACAAAAATGTTAAAACTTTAAACATTTAAAGGATTTCAAAGATTTGAAAAGGGTACAGTACACGAGATTTCCAAAAAATTTCAGTGATTTCAACGAATACAAAGGATTTTACAAACAAAGATTTAAGAATGATTTCATAAATATTTCAAAAGATCTCATAAAGATTTCAAGGTTTTCGAAGATTTGACAAAGGCGATTTCAACAAAATTCAATGACTTTAAACGATTTAAAATTGTTTAAAGAGATTTCATAAGATATGACAAAGATTTTAAATATTCCAGTGATTTCAAACGAATGTAAAAGATTCAAAAGATTTCAAATATTCGAGTGATTTCAAACTATTATAAAAGATTTCCGAATGATTTCACAAATATTTCAAAGAATTCATAAGGATATATCCTTATGGCATGTACATAAGATTTCGAAGATTTCACAAATATTTGAAATATTTCAAAGATTTTAAACGATTTCAAAATTTTTAAATAAATTTTCAAAAGATTTTAAAAGGGTATAGTAAACCATATTTCTAAAATTTCAAAATATTTCAAAGATTTTAAAGATTTCAAAAAGGGTATAGTAACCCATATTTCTAAAATTTCCAAATATTTCAAAGATTCTAAACAATTTTAAAATTTTCTAGGAGATATCAAAAAATTTTGTAAAAATTTCAAAAACAATACAAGAATTTCAAAGATTTCAACAAAATTCAATGACTTTAAACGATTAAAAAATTTTTAAAGAGATTTCATAAGATATCACAAAGATTTTGAATATTCTAGTGATTTCAAACGAATGTAAAAGATTTAAAAAAGATTTCAAATATTCCAGTGATTTCATACTATTATAGAAGATTTCCGAAAGATTTGACGAATATTTCAAAGAATTCATAAGGATATATCCTTATGGCATGTGCATCAGATTTCGAAGATTTCACAAGGATTTCAAAGATTTTAAACGATTTCAAAATTTTTAAATAAAATTTCAAAAGATTTTACAGATTTTTAAAAGGGTATAAGTAAACCATATTTCTAAAATTTCAAAATATTTCAAAGATTTTAAACAATAGGTCATACGTTAAAATTTTATCATTGGACATTTCTCTTTCTTACAGTGCAAAACGAAGTTCACGAAAACGATGAGAACGAGAGTGAAGAAGAGCGCCAGGCGAGGGAGGAGGATGAGAAAAATAAAACACGATAGGCGTTAATATATTATAAACATAATTATTTTACTTATATTTGTTCTTATAGTTAATGATTATCTACTGTAGGACCACTCTACTGTGAGGTGGTCTTCTATATTATTATTAATAATATTTCGTATTCTTTATGGTATTGAAATTTGTTTTTTAAATTATGAATTTCAATTATTGATGAGGGAAGGGTGGAGGGGGGGGGGGGAACGGCGAAAATAATGTTACGTATTATGTGAATGCCCCCTTATTGTACAGTTGTTCAAAATACTTGAATTTAAATAAATTATGTGTTTCTTTCGAGAGGAACATTTTGTAAAACTGTATCGTTTCCAATTTTAAAAATAAGTACGCAATCTTGATATATATTTCAAATATTTATATAATAGGGTGTTTAAAAAATATTTTGTTTTTCAAAAAGTCTACCATTTCAATTTAATTTTACTTATTTCTTTATTAATTTTAAGTTACTATAGTTAAAGTAGAGAGAAGGTATAGTTGTGTGAAAAATGAGGCCTCTGGCTTATAACCAATTTTTTGAAAATGGTAGAATTTTTGAAAAACATATTTTATATAATCTTTCTCTTAAGAGAAAGATTGAAGGTTTTTTGATATTTTGATTTTTCGTCAACATTATTCCTTCATATGTTCAATTTAAAAAAGATTTAAAAAGGCAATAACTTGTGCTTGTAAAGTATACTTTATGTATATAATAAGGATTTGTAAAACTTTTATCCACTGTTACATTTTATAAATAAAATACACTCTCATAATAGATGCGAAAATTTATTTCTTAACAGCGTGCATTTTTCTTTATAAAATTAAAAACAATTTTGATTTTCAAAAATTTTATCACTTTTGGTGAAATTCCTTATTTAAAGAGGAAATTTGTCATTTCTTGGAAAACTGACATTTTCAGCATTTTTACTGTCGATAGTGAAATTAGCATGTTTCGCACTGTAAAAATACGAATGGTTTTAGTGACAATACCATAACCTATAAATGTACAAGTCATTGCATTTTTACGAAAAGCATTCGGAAATTTACATAACCTAAAAGCAAAATTGTAGAATGAAAGTGGATATTTCTCATTGCACGTAAAGACGTTATGTTGGTAATCGGTAATAATCCGTCCCTCTCTCAACGTGGTAAAGTTACAAGAAAAATTTTTTACAGTGTACTATTTTAATATTATTATATTATTATTGCAACCTTCCTTTTCAGAGTGAATTATATTATTGTTTTTTAGTTTATGTTGATAAAAGCTTGTTTTTTTTATAAATTATTTATATTTTATTTAATTCCAGGACCCAAAGCTAAACAAATTTTATACATTTTTCAAACGAAAGGAAAGGTAGTGAGGTCAAACTTATGAAGCGGCAGAGCCATATGGTCGGAGGACACGGATTTATTATATCAGACTTATTCTTCCCTGCAAGGTAAAAAGATACGTGAGTGACTTTGCGGTTTTGGGTTATTCTTTTAAAACTGGCAATGAAAAAGTCAACCTAAGCGACAATGTCACTTATGTAGGGCAACCTCTCTACAGTAGATAGCTTCGTACAGTAAACAATATTGTGAGTAACAGCGAAATGACTGAAGTAAACTTAAAGATTTCGTTTGCTTTATTTTGACGATAATGCATCTTAGGACGGAATTTCGGATTCCAATTAATTATAATAATAAAAACAAACAGAAAATATTATTTTTGATATGAACAAGTAACTTTGTCCTGAAGATCCTTAATTTTCATATATGTCAAACTAATTTATAAAGATTGAACTATATATTTAAAATTATTCGTTATTTAAAATGTTTAATAAGCCTCAAGTATAAAAGACCGAATATTTAAACATATCGTAAAAATGAAAAAAATGCTTATGCATTCAGAAATATAATAATATAATATAATAGGCTGAAAGACGTATTAAAAACAAAGTGTCTTGTCCCAAAATTCCGGATGCGTAGTAAAATATTTTTCATGAGCTTGGCTAGCCTTCTCGAATTTTCGGAACGACTAGACAATCCCCTTTTCTATAACTTCCCCAATTTTTCGAGACGACCAGACACAGCCTATTAAAAAATAGTTCAACGTACAATAAGCTCAGAGAAGTCAATATGAATTGAGAATGGAATTCTCCGTTATAATTAAAATTAATGCAGGAAAGTGTCCTTTCCTGCATTAAGTTTAGATTCTTCGTTTAGAATTTAGATCTTAGAACTTTCAGACCAGCCAGAGACTGATTCATAAGATTTTCAAAAAAGTTATCAAAACACTTTTCTGATACTTGATGGATTCATACGTTTCGTGAAATTCTGCGTTGAATGATACTTTTTTATATGATAGATACTTTTGAGAGACAATTTTTTGACACCTCGCATGTATATAGTCAATATTTATTTTTCTCATGAAGCTTATAAAATAATTGACGGGATGAAAATTTGTATTGACATTAAATATTCAAATCTCTCAATAGATCTATCGCGTGAATCTATCGTGAAATTCTTATCCAAATTCCCAAATTATATCCGACTTCAACAATTTTTATGTAAACAGTTAAGAAAAAATTGAAGCACTCAATAAGTAAAACTATATTATATATTATTAAATTGCAAAAAAAGTCGATTTAAAACTGCCAATAGTCATATTTTTCATAGTAAAAATACAATACCGTCGGAGTGTAACATAAGACCTGTTTTTGTTTGCTTGCAAAAAAGATAGAAAATTTAAAAATGCATAAATCAACATTTTTTCCCAAGAAGAACATGAAAAATGTAACAGTTTTGCATCGAACAAGCCCAAGATGGAGTATTTTTGCAAGTTCTTTAAGAATCTGTCGCGAAAATAGTTAAAATTAAAAATTATTTGCAATTGGGAGCATTTTAAGTCGAATAGTATTAATTTCAGGGCCTTCAAAATTCAACAGTAATTATAAAATAAAATATTCTCTGTCAATCTGAATTGGTAAAAATTTATTAATGAAATATAGTGCCAAGTTGTTTATTTATTATTCTAATAAGCGCTGTTACTTTTGAAGTATTTTTACAATTTGTGAAGATTTTGTGCTTTAGTGAATTAGTAATAATTTTTACTATGAATTAATATTTGTTGCTGGCGATTAGAAGAGATGCCTTAAAACAAACGACTTGAATTTCTATAATTTATTAGTATAAGTTCTCTATGTAATATTGATAGCCACAACTTATTGATAGGATAACAAATTAATCATAATTTCAAGTTCGAAGCGTTAAACATTGATTAATTAAAACATTAATTCATTTCGTATGATTTCTTCCTAATTAAAATTTACAGAATTCGAAATTATACAGATGATAAATTCAAGTTATTGTAATACATGTATTTTCAGGATTACTGAGACCAATATTAGAACAGGAACTTACCTAAAACAAAAAAAGACATCAGTAAATAATAAGTAGATTAAAGATATATTAGACAGTATCTTCGAACAATTTTAATCACTTAAGTTTGTATATATATATACATATATATATATATATATATATATATATATATATATTAGGGTGGTTCAAAAAATCGACTTTTTTTTTTAAACCCCCACTAAAAAACTTCTGGAAAGGTGTAAAAAGACGTCTGTGAAAAGCAGAGCTCTTGATATTAATATTTAGAGGTCGCTCATCGCAAATTTCTATTTCTTATTTAAATAGCATGTGAAATTTTTTTTTACTTTGGAATTTTTTAACTCTTGAATGGCTTGATGAATTGCTAAGCCCATACCATATTCTTGTAGGGAATCCGATGCTCTACAAAAAAGGTCTCTTATGATTTTTTCATAAATTTACTTAGTATCTGAATTATCTTGATACTTAATAGATGAAAACTACTATTTTAATAAGGAATAAGCAGGTAATACATAAAGATACTGAGCTTTTCGATTCAAAAATTGTTAAACGATCTTTGTTTAAACAAAAAAAAATAAACTATAAAATTTGCGAAAAAAATATTGCGATAAGTAGTGATAAATTTCCAATTTTTTTCCAAAAATTAAGGAAAAAAACGATAAATTTATTATGTGTTCAACTTTAACCTTAAATAACTTTTGAAGGAGTGAATTTATGAAAAAATCATAAAAGACCTTTGTTGTAGGGCGTCAAATTCCCTACAAGAATATGGTATGAGCTTAGCAATTCATCAAGCCATTCAAGAGTTACAAAATTCAAAACTAAAAAGAAAAATTTTCATATGCTATTTAAATGGGAAATAGAAATTCGCGATGAGTGACCTCTAAATATTAATATTAAGATATATATATATATATATATATATATATATATATATATATATATGTATTTGATCAGAGACGAAAAGATTAATTATGCATTTTATGGAAATAAGAAGAAAGTTTGCAACATGATATTTCTAATCATAAGCCTCCTAGTAGGGGCTTATGACTTAATTATTATACATTTATCTTATATTAAAAATTCGCAGTTCATCAGAGTTAACTGAATGAAATTTAAATTTATTTATATTTTAAAAATATTCATCGAATACAGATGAAGCTAGCCGTCTTTTTCCAGTTTTCCTAGGCTCACCGAAAATATTTGTTCTACGCTCAGCGAATTTGGGTTAACACGGATACATTTGTTTCAAGATAACTTTTTCTCTGAGTGTCGTATTCACAAGCAAACGCACACAAACAAACACGCACAAACATCCGGAAATACTGTTTAGAACGTTGTATTAGACTATTTTTTGTAATTGAGAAACGGTTGTATGTATACCATTAAGCCATTTCCCTTTCGGGGTAGGCGTGACACTACCCGATTCGAGTAGTGTTTCTAGGTTGATAACTTGTAGTAAATAACTACAAGTGTGGGCTCACCACACCCACGATGTGCCAACAGCACTCAGTTTTCTCGAATGGTCACCCATCCAAGTGCTAACCGCGCCCAACGCTGCTTAACTTCAGTGATCTGACGAGAACTGGTTTTTTCAGCGTGGTATGGCTGTTGGCCATATATGGCTGTTGGTTGATTAAACGAATTTAAACATTTTCGAAATTTTTATCATTACAAAGCTTCATCTATGAGGAAGTAAAAGCAAAAAAAACTTTACAAATCTTATGACCTAAAACCTAAAACTTTTTTCTTAAACAGCTATAAAAATGGAGGAGAAAGATTTTTTTTTAAATAGATTTAAAATGAATTTAAAATATCAATTCAAGGCTAAAAGTGTCTTCTTTCGACTCCTAATATCTATATTCGGGTGATTTAAAAAATAATTATTTTCAAATCTGAACACGCACACTAGTCTAAGTTGTATCTTGTTAGTTAACAAATTTATTCAAACAAAAAATTCAAAATCTGATATGATTAAAAGTCCCCTATTCTAATAGTTTTGTGTTTTTTAAGTGTTTGTTGTTTTTATGTTCTCAATGTTCTCACATTTTTCTATAAGTACCTTTTTTAAAATTTACTTATTATATTTTGTAATTAACACACCAAATGTCAAATTCTTATAAAAAATGTACAATAATGTCCAATGATGGTAATGTAAAAGGAGATTATAGCAGTTTCTAGCAGATTTTTAGCAGATTATAATCATTCTATATGTACATATAAAAATTTCATACATGCATTTTCAAGCCATTGAGAAAATAAAAACAGCAAAAAATCAATAAAAAAGACAAAACTCAAATATTTTAATATGAATATTTTAGAATCTTTTGAAAAACTTGTTAACAAAAAGGTACAACTTCGGCTAGTGTACGTCTTCAAATTCGAAAATCATTGTTTTGCCTTATAAAATGAATCACCCTGATCTATATCGATAAATCTACGAACAATGTCTTTTCCAAAAATCGCATTAAATAATTTTTAGAATAATTTTATTTATTTAAGACAGAGGTTTAAGTCACGAAGCAACGTTTACATTTGAAGCATCGACACAGCGTTTGTTCAACAAAAATCTGTTTTGCTGGAATTTTTCTCCAAACTGTGAGCATATTTTGATATAATTCGTTATATGACCTAGTTTTTTCAATGACGTTATCTCGGCCAAGGTTTCATTCATTAAATAAAAACTTTTGATCAGAAATACATCTTGCATGTTGAAACGTTTTCTTTACAATATTCCTTGTGAAAATTTTGAAAAAATATTTTCAGTGACCTACATTTTTGAGAAGCTAAAACAATACAATATGTTAGCTACCTTTTTATTCTTAAAGTTTCAAATAAACTGCTTCCATTATAAACAGATTTTACAATTGAAGTTATAGAGAAAAAAATTGGCCTTTTTTACTTCTACTTAAAACTGTCGGGCTCTGAAAATTGTTATCCGAAGTTTTTGAGCTGAAACTTGCAAGTTTTAAAAATTTATCTATATCAATTGAGAAGACTTTATGTTGTTTATATTATAAAATATTTAATATTCAGCATTTCAACTATTTATCTAAATAATGTATACATATGACTTTATCAAATATGAAGCATTGGAAGTTACATTTCTATCTAATTTTAAAGAGTCTGTACATATATAAGAACAACGCTACTTCCATGGCCACGTCTCACTTTATCAGCATTTAAAATTTTTTCATCTTTTGTATATATGATTAAGGGAATAAGGAATCCAAATTTTTTTGAAGATTAAAGTCGAAAAAAATTCTTTATCTTCAAGTATAAAAATGGTGATTTTCTTTGGCCATCCATTTGTTAGAGAAGGATTTTTATGTGAACTGAAAATAATTTGGAAATTATTGAAGTATTTGTGAATGGTATTGACAAATAAAAATTACATCTTTTAGGTCAAATATGATTTATTGCCAGGTAGGTTTATTATTATAGGCCCATCCTCTTTAAATACTTTGGTTAACTGTATTTAAATCGTTATTGAACTATATATACCAGATGACTTTTGACACTATATAAAAAAAGCGGATAGCCTAAAGTGCTTTTTGTAAACCATAACAGAGAGTCATTCCCGTGTGATAGCGATTGAAACCCCACCAACTACAAATAACATATATCAATCCAAAGGACGAAAGCAATAATATTTTCCCACAAAATCAAATTATATATATGTATATATATATATATATATATATATATATATATATATATATATATATATATATATATCTTTTGGTTTTGATTCCATTGGAATTGAACCGAAGAGCCTATTACAGAGCCACCGAACGCGTCCTCCGGGTTGCGGATAGAGGGTCCCTGTACCAAGGGTTTCTGCTGCATATGGTTACAATAATTAATAATAATCAATCGCGGACAATCATGCAGATATGGTCCCGAAGGAATAACTCCTAAGCGGAGGCGTAACAATCGTGCTGAAAGCTGAGTGGCACCTGGGTGAGGTGTTTTGAACGATGAATCTGAGATACCGGATGACCTGCATGCGGGACTCTCAAAGGATGGACAAACCATTTATTTCGCTGTTCGTGGAAACAACAATGACACCACCTAACCACCACAAAGTTGTAGATGCGGTTCAAAACGATCGAACGCACAGAGCACCCGACGATGGGTCGGCAAACAGTGCCGATCAACCTAGAGTTCGAGGTGCTAAAAATAATTTATATGGAAACACGACGTCAAACCGGCGAAACGCTCACATTAAGTGGACAAATCAACTCAAGGATGACTTGCTAGACAGCTACGATGCCAGCATTATCCCCGTTCACGGAGGCTTTATGTCACGCATGCACACTCAGTGGTCCCAGAAACATCCAGAGCTTCAGCACGTTTCGCATCAGTCTTTGCGAAATCAAGCCGAAAACCTCCGGAAAAATTGATATGTACGCGGAACGCATCCCCAACCGATGTATGAAAAAGCGATAGACGAAAATGAGGAAGCGACATTAAGACCAACCACGGAAAGCAGGCACCTTCTGAGAGATGATCGTGATTTTAGAACAAGGAGGAACATTGACATACAGGTTCCTCCTAGGGCAAGTCCGACCTCTGGGTCATCAATTATTTAGTTTATGGTGCTGCGAGATCATTGGCTGATTCAAATCGAAGGCTAAACCCGACGAAGAATCAAAAGACCAAAAGAGGCTTGCAAAAACAAGAAGATTGTATGGGTAAGACAGAATGCATCCCGCGTTCAGTGTGTGATGGACTATATAACATCTGGTAGACCATTCACGGAAAGAGTTCGAAAGTTCGCCCAAGAACTGAGGATCTACAATCACACAGTGAGCAAGTGAAAGCTGCTGACAATCAAGCAGGATATTGTTGACAAAATACAGGTGTTATCTGACGCAAGGAGGAGAATACAGAAGAGAGAGAGAGAGAGATGGATCTGGGAGCATCAACAGTTTCTTGCTGACCCATCACGCCTCTTCAGCGATCTCCCTGTTTCTGTCAAAAATCCACCCAAGCCCAACGAGTTAGAGACTTTTTGGAGAGAGGTATACGAGATCCCGAAAACACTGGAGCTGAAGAAAGATACTGATAATATCATACGCTTCAAGAAGTTTTGCGACAACCTCATAACATCTGAGAAGGAATATCCATCAATCACTGCCGAAGAGGTGAAAAAAGCACTCGGGGACACGAAGAACCTTTCCGCTGCAGGACCATATGGTATCAAGAACTTCTGATGGAAGAAGTTTACTTCTACACACCAACACCTGGCCTGCATATTCACCTCATATTTAAAGTCGGAAACGCCCATTGGGCAGTGGCTGGTGTGAGGACGCACTATACTCCTACCGAAAAAAGCAACTTGTTAACCCAGAGAATTACAGGCCAATAACTTGTCTGAACACACTTTATAAAATCTTTACAGCTATCCTGAACAACAGGATTGTTCGAAGAATTGAGCATGTATGGCGAGAGATGTACGAACAACGTGGCTCGAAAAAAGGTGTAGCAGAAGGCCGAGGGAACCTGCTAACTGTCAGGTGCGTCTGCAAAGACGCAGTAGCCCATCAACACGTCCTGTAAATGGCCTGGATTGACTACCGGAAAGCTTTCGATTCAACCTCTCATAGACATATCATCTGTTTGTTGAAAAGCTTGATGGTTCATCCACACATAGTGATATGCATAAAGAGATTGATGCTTCTTTGGAAAACTAGATTTACTATTTCATCTGGAAATTATCGTGTGACAATGAACAACGTCACCTCCCAGAGGGGCGTCTTTCAGGATGATACCATGAGCTCTTTGCTTTTTTTCATCACACTTCTGCTTCTATCTGTCGCACTACGAAATTATTCTGGATACCTCTGTGGCGACACTAATCAGCTATAAATATCGTCAAGAAGTACACAGGAGAGATTGGGATGGACTTTGGTTTGGACAAGTGTGCCAAAATTAATCTGAAAAAAGGAAAGATTACTGGCGTTCCCAAGGACCATGAGCTTGTGGATATAAGTGTTATCAGACAGCTTAATACTGGAGAGTCCTATACATACCTGGGCGTGCCTCAAAACCGCATTCAGGACGTAACATCAGTGAAGGAATGTCTCCGAAGCAGATACAAGCATCTTCTTCGACAGATTTGGTCTTCCAATCTGTCGGCGTTGAACAAGGTATCTGCGACTAACATGCTTGCCGTCCCGGTTCTACTCTACTCGTTTGGGGTAGCTGAATGGACGAAGAACGAGCTTAAGGCCCTTGATGTCATTACACGTAAGATCATGCATATGCATAAAAGCTTGCATATCAATTCGTCAGTTCCGCGATTATATATTTCACGCCGTCAAGGCGGACGCGGACTTCTGAATCTCTAGTGTCTTCATAACCGGATTGTTCTAAGTACAGCTTACACCGTTTCGCATGGCAGAGATCCTCTCCTAAAGATGGTTAGGAATCATGAGATGATTGGCGAAGGAGCGTTCCTTTACAAAGCCGCGGAGCAAGCGGCCGAGACCCTTGGCCTGAATTTTAACATCAGAAGTGAGAAGAGTGCATTACTTCATCTAGATGGTTCACTTCTAAAAACCAAAGTGAAGAAAACAGAGGTTGAAAATTTTCACCAAGAGCTACTCGACAAGAAAATGCACGGAAACTTTCACAGAAATGTAGAAAAACAGTTTTGCTTTCCTCAAATCATCAGGGCTTAATTCAGGTACAGAGGGTTTTATTTTCGCATGCCAGGACGGTGTCATTTCCACCTTAGCATACCGTGAGCGCATTTTATGTCAAGAAGTTCCCAGCGATAGGTGCAGAGCATGTCATGCATACGCTGAGTACCTATAGCACATATTATCAGGGTGTCTCAACCACGCGGGAACAACGTATCTATACAGACATAATGCGGCCCTAAGAGTGCTTTATTACCATCTTTGTCGCTCTTACGGTGTTGGCCGCAAACTTGCCCTACCGAACGTTCCAAGGGAGATAGAGTCAATTGTCCAAAACGAGAACTGCCAAATTTGTTGGAACTACGATTTTCGGTCAGTAGTCTCCATTGCGCAGTTGAAGCCTAACATCGTTCTCCAAGACTTCGAGAAACGAACTATATTCTTGTTCAAATTCTCGGCTCCGACCGACTACAATATCACGGCTAAGGTGAAGGGAAAGGAAGAAAGGTATCAAGACCTTAAAAGGGAACGGCTGTTCCGAAAATATTCGGTTAAAGTGATGGTCCTTGTGATGGATGCTCTCTGAGGTGCGAAACTATCACTGATTCGTAACCTTGAAGCCATACCCCCGTGCTAAAAATATGCCAAAGCACTTGCGAGATGGATGCAGAAAGCTGTCATCCTTGGGTCGCTTCGTATCTTCAAGCCACACGAGGGTTTCGCCGGCCTGTCAGTGTGATTTTATCGTACCCTGTGACCAACCATCTCACGATCGTGAGACGTGGCGATATGTGTGATTTACCGCGTTTCTACTGGGAGCGGGTGTCATTTTAAGATGGCAGTTGCTCCCAGTGAGACCCTGCGGTGGTTGTTCTACCCTTTTTTCGAATTATATATTTTATGACGTATGATGCTGTAAGGTATTATACCTTATATATAAAGACAAAAATTATTTTTTAGAATGTCTTAAAAACTGTAATGAAATTCTGTAAGAATCTGCTATTAGTAATTGTTTGCGATGGATAATATTTTCTATTGTTTTCTAACAACGAGAGAAGTAAAATAAATAACCTATAATTATATCTCGTATCACAAAAGATCTTACAGAATTTTCTTCCTTATCTCTTTTTCATTACATCATTTTTATCAGGAAGTAGAAGGTGTTCAGAGTCCTAAAAGTACATTTGCAATGATACACTGAAACGAGTGCTACAGAGGATTAAATTACAAACGGCAACTCTGTTGCCGGGAAAGGAAAATGCAGGAAACACAGTGGAAATCCTGCCATTGAAGAGGAGGATAGAATTTATGTGTTCCCCGTAACTTGCATATAAAAGTTAGACAATTTCTGTTACACTATACATCTGCCTACACTCCACAGTGATGGCGGAAATTATTTACACGCAAGTTTTCTCAGCTGCTGCTAAATTTCCTCAATTTTTATAACATTAACATGAATTGAAGGGAAAATGTCAATTTAATAAAACAAAGTGTCTCGTCGTCCCGAAAATTGGGGACGACTAGTCCATCCCTTTTTCCAATTCCCCTACTTTTTCGGAACGACTATGTACAGATTGTACAGCCTTAGGAAAAAGGTATTGCAAAAAGCATCCAATTTATATTTTGTCGGAAAATTGGAATAACTCTGGAAATAATTTCTAAAGAATTAACTTCTTGGGCTTAGTTTGAAGGATAAGTCTCTATAGTATTTTTCTAAATTGTTCAGATATTTTTAGATTGTTTTTCCTAGATTCTACCATAGGGTCAAATTTCGTGCAAAAAAAATCACAAAACTTAAAAAATGCGTAAACACAAATTTTTTGGAAATCATTGTTATATTTTTAAAAATTGTAGTATTATTCATAAAAATATTATTGTTTTTTATTTTTTCAAATCATCATCAACCAACGACCATACCACGCTGAAAAAACCAGTTCTCTTCAGATCACTGAAGTTAAGCAGCGTTGGGCGCGGTTAGTACTTGGATGTTTGACCATTCGAGAATACTGCGTGCTGTTGGCACATCGTGGGTGTGGTGAGCCCACACTTGTAGTAGTTATTTACTACAAGAAACTATTCACCTAGAAACACTACCCGAATCGGGTAGTGTCACGCCTACCCTGAAAGGGAAATGGCTTAATGGTATTAATGGTATCTGTTTTGATTTTAATCATTATTCGAAATTTTGCAACTTTTTTGCACCTAGTTTGACTCCAAGGTAGAATCTAAGCAACTAATTCTAAAAATATCTTGATAATATAGAAGATTTAGAATAGAATTTCCAAAGTTATTTTAATTTTTTTAAAACATTGAAATTTGATTATTTTGCAATACCTTTTCATTAAATTGTCATTTTGCTTCAACTTAGGCGTACAAGATGCATAGTTTTATTACCTTTCATGATATTATGAGGATAAAAAATCATGTTGATATTATACAAATTAAGGAACTTTAGCTTGGTGTGGATAATTTCAGCCGGTAGGTACTTATAAATAAAATGTATAGGATAGGATAATTAGGTTGAGTTACTCTATAAATCTGAACTAAAGTCGGCGTCGAAAGTACGCGACCCTCACTTTGATCGTCCTCAACTCGTTCAAAAAAAAGCGCAGAAAATTATAACCAGGTACACGTAAAAGGTTAAAGTCTCCCAAATTGAACTATATGTATATTGTTGTTCTAAATTTTTTTTACGATAGTGCTGATGTAAAACGTGCCAAAGAACAAGGTTTTGGAGGCACTTTTTTTAAGCCTCGACTTCCACAAACATATCATCTTGGAAAGAAATAATGATAGGAAGTTGTTTTATGGCTCAAAATGTGCACTTTTGTAACGCGATTGAAGTACACTTGAAAAAAATGAAATTAGATCAATATTTCGCGAAATAAACTTTTACGAATATTTCGGGATTTAATGAGAGTAGCCACCGTATAAAAAGTGTTAAAAAAATGTATCTATTTCACAACAATAGGGACCTCAGAAGAAGCCGTGACCGATCTGCATTTCTGTGCAGAAATCAAGTACGTGGAAGAACACTGCATGTACTTTTGGGGTATTCCCTTCCTTCTGAGATCCCTATTGCCGTGAAATGGATACTTTTTTTCTAACACTTTTTATATGGTGGCTACTCTCATTGAATCCCGAAATATTTGTAAAGGATTATTTCGCGAAATATTGATCTAATTTTATTTTTTCAAATTGTACTTCAATGGCGTTACAAAACTGCACATTTTGAGCCATAAAACAACTTCCTATCATTATTTCTTTCCAAGATGATATGTTTTGTGGAAAACGGTCTGTAATTAGTAAAAAATTTCATATTTTGAATTTTGGAAAACTGCGTTGCATTCTGGACACCTTAAGGAACGCCTGTGAATTTTTTCAGATTTTTAAAGACGTTCAGCTCGTTTTGGGAAGCCTAAAAAGTCTAAGCTTAAAAAAAGTGCCTCCAAAACCTTGTTTTTTGGCACGTTTTACATCAGCGCTATCTTAAACAAAATTTAGAACAACAATATACATATCTTTCAATTCGGGAGACCTGAAGCTTTCACGTGTACTGGCCAGAATTTTCTGCGATTTTTTTTGTTATGAACCAGTTGCGAGCGATCAAAGTGAGGATCGCGTACTTTTGACGCCGACATTAGTGAAAATATTGACTAATCCTTCAGTGATTTCGGTTACTAATCAATTAGAGAAATTGTCTTGTAGATGGTTGATAATATAAAATAATGGGCACGAAGTGAACGAATCAATGTATCAGCCCTCATGAAAAAAATATTAGTAAATTTATTTAAATCTATATAAGAAATACAATACTTTTTCGCGAAAAAAGTACTGGATGCAATACTTACCAATAGTTGTTGCTTCTATTACAATGTTTTAAGCAATTCTGCGGATGTGTAATCTGTGAGTGTGGATCTTTGTGCGGATGATTTGGAGGGCTTATTTTCATCACTAATTTCTCAAAACTGATATCAGGATATTTTAGAACTTTAAAATATTTTAAAAGAGAGCTTTTATAGTAAATTTTTTTTATCATAAATTAAAGTTGATGCAAAAATATAATACATTCATTGATTGCGCGGAGTTATAATTATTGGAAACCATGATTCGAGATGCGAAAGGGAGCAAAGATAGGGATGATCCACCGGGAAGAGAGATCACTGGATGTAACTCGAAACGTAAGGCCTCGGAATCTTCTCCCACCAACTTCAACAGACAGACGGAACTGTTCCCTCCTGTAATTCAGACCACTTTGGACGGACGTAAAAAAAAAAGAATAAAAAAAACTAAGGAACCTGGGCTCGGACGGACCTGTCGCAAACACTAAAAAATGTATCTTCTGGAATTGTCATGGTTACGTAAGATTTTTAAATTCTAGCATTAATTCAGATAATTTCGATGTTATAGGTATTGTTGAAACCTGGTTGACTAAGTTCCAAAAAATGCTCACGTAATGCATAATGGTCATTATTTTTTCTCTAATGCTCTAAAAGAAAAGTCAAGAGGTAGGGCAAGTGGTGGCCTAGCTCTTTTTATAAACAAATGTAAGATTCATAATTGAAACATTATTATTTAGAGCAAGACTAATGTTGTATTCATTTGTCATCCTGTACAAATGTCATGAAAGAGGGTAGAGGGCGCGCGTGAGGAGGCAGAGTTCAGTTGTCGTTGAGACGCCGAGAGATCTGGATTCTGGAGATCGTTCAGGATCGATCGGCTCATTGTCTTTGTTAGCGTATGTCGCCGTATGTCCGCCGAAGAAATAAGGTACCGTTCAGTACGCTGGTTATGTGATTTTCTAATTAAAGGAGTGATTTGTTCATGCGATGCGTCGCGATACGTCTCATCGGGAGTCGTTCGGTTCGTAGCTGGACAGCCGCGTGGTCGAAATAGTTCATAATTCTGAACTTGTGTAAAGTCGCCGTATATCTTTGGATAAACTTTTAATGATTGCATCAGAAAACTGAATATACGACCGGAGAAATCATTTAACTACCCTTCTGAAAAATATACTATAACACAAATCCTTCTTAAATTGCGAGCCTATTGTTAAAACGGAATATTGGATCCTAGTACGAATCATCAATATCAATAGGATCAATTTTATCTTGGGAATTTATTATTTTAATTCAGCGGTTGATATTAATGTTATTTTACAATTATTTGAAGAAACTTTATGTGCATTATCAGATAAATTTAATAACGTTGCTACCATTATCTATGGCGATTTTAATAGCAGGGTTGGATGTTTGGGTCAAGGTCCTAATGAGATCTTTACTCACACTGATTTTTGTAATAATCGTGATAGTCAAGATATTGTACACAGCAGGAGGGGGCTGAGACTGGTCGAAATGATGGAAGATGAGGAATTCTATTTACTAAACGGCAGACCCACAATCCCGCAAAATTCACATTCGTGAATGCAGGGGGAAAAGCATAAATGATTTGGTTTGGTGCATTGCTGAGGCACTAAGTTTGATAAATGACTTGAAGGTGGATCACTCTGTATCCTTTTCTGATCATTTCCCTGTCGTGGTGTCCTCCCATTGTCTTCCTGCTTCTGTTAGCCAGTCTGTCATTTCGAAAGTAAACAAAAATAAGTCATTAACCTACCTCAAGTGGGACGATAGCAAGCAGGAAATCTTTTCCAGCGAACTCTATTTATCAAATAAGCTTGAAGTTAATTTTGACAAAATTGATATTGACGGTTTAAGATCTAATCTTACGCAGGCAATTGTTAATAGCGCGAGATTAGCTGACATGTATGGAGAGAGGAAAAGATTTTGTGGTCGACCTAAGCGTGACAAACGCTGGTTCGATAGTGACTGTCAACAAGAAAAAATGTTATTACTTAGTGCATTAAAAACTGCTGGCACGGCTAACTTTTCTGATGAGACTAAATTAAATTATATTAAAGCTAAAAAGTCGTACCAAGTTCTAATCAGTCGTAAAAAATTGAGTTTTGAAAATAGTATTGTTTTTTCATACAGTTCAATGAACTGTATGTATGTATTTTGACATATTATTGACACATATTATTGACACATATTATTGACACATATTATTGACACATTATTGCAAAGTATTGAAAGTAAGGCTTTTTGGGAAACCGTCAATAAATTTAAAGGACTAAAAACTTTAAACTATAAACTTTAAACCAAAGAAATTACCACAAAAGATTGGGAAAATTAGATCTGCTTTACACTCCCGCTCAGACGCCTGTCTCTATCCTTATTTACGAATGTTCGTCAACCGTTACTACTATCTGTTTCAAAAATCCTGGCCCCTCTACAAAACATTGAATAACTCAATCAAAAAAAATCGCTTAAAAAAAGGAAAAACAACTTGTCAATCCTCGTTTTATTACGAATAAGTACAATATAATTTGATCGCGATGCGTTCATAACTTTCGATGCAAATTTGCAGTGAAGGTGAAAAAACGTGGTTAAAAGCACCTTTTATAACTTTGTCAACTTTCGACCGTTCTATTTCATGAAAAAATGCATGAATTCTTTTGAAAAAAATTGAGTAGTTACCTTGAAGTTTTATTTATGAGCACATTTTCGAAAAATTCGAATATATTTATTTTTTTTTTAGGATGCTAAGTCAGCTTCTATTCAAGGTGGAAGGCTCTACTGAGGCTTAAAATTTTCCAAAAAAATCAACAAATTCAATGGTGGGGGTTTAAATACAGTTTATTACATCAATAACACGCTATCGCACATTATGTTTTTCCGTTTTTTTTGGGACTGGAGGCACAAAAGAAGTCGATGATACTCTCAGCAGGTTCCAGGGTATCGATGTCCTGCTTGATCCTTCCCTCATAAAGCGTCCTTTTTTTTCTTCAACTTTCGTACATCTGGTAGAATGTGCCGCGTGGGTCAACTGACTTTGACAATTGTGGACGGTAACCCCTTCAACGTATCGATTTCAATTGAGGTCAACTACCGTAGAAAAAAAACAGAAAAAAATAGTATGCGATAGCGTGTTATTGATGTAATTACCTGTATTTAAAATCCTAATATTGAATTTGTTGATTTTTTTTTAAATTGTAAGCCTTAGTAGAGCCTTCCAGCTTGATTAGAAGCTGAGTTAGCATCCTTCGCTTTTATCTACTGCCGACACCAAAGTAACTACTCGATTTTTTGCAAAAAAATTCATGCAGTTTTCGACGAAATACAACGGTCGAAAGTTGACGAAGTTACAAAAGGTGCTTTTAACCACGTTTTTTCACCTTCACTGCAAATTTGCATCGAAAGTTATGGACGCATCGCGATCAAATTATATTGTACTTACTCGTAATAAAATGAGGATTGACAAGTTGTTTTTCCTTTTTTTAAGCGATTTTTTTTTATTGAGTTATTCAATGATTTGTAGAGGGGCCAGGATTTTTGAAACAGATAGTAGATTGCAGCATTACAGCAAACAAAATCATGTTGTCAATCAACAAAACAAAACCTAATAAGGCCCGAGGGCCGGCTCAGTTATCAAATAGTTTCTATAAAAATTTGCCTCCTAATTGGCTTCTGTATCTAGAGTCATTTTTTAATCAAATATTTGCCATTTGATTGGAAAAAATCTTTGACACATTTGCTTCACAAAAAACATGATCCTTCTAATCCCAATAACTTTAGACCCATAGCCCTCCTGAACTCTGTCTTAAAAATTAATACACAGATTCTACTATTCGGATTAGAAAAATGCTTCAACCCTCTTATCACAATATTATTTCTCCTGTCTGCCTTCTCTTTTCTCTTCATTCTCAACTCCATTGCCCTTATTCTTTCCCTATCCGCCCTCTCCTCCTTTTCATTCCTACGCTCTCCCACTTTCTCTTCTATCATATCCTCTACCCTCTCCCAAAATACCTTAAATCTCGCCCCCCCCACCCCCGTCACTGACTTACATTTCCGTCCTGCCCTCCACCTTCTCAAGGCTTTTTCTCGTCCTTTCCTTCCACACCCTAATCTCCTGTTGCATCTGCTTTATTTTAACTTCTTTTTCTTTCCTTACCCTCTCTAACCCTTCTACTCTCTCCCTCAGCTCTTACACCTCTTTTTCCCATTTCTCATATCTGATTCTCAAGTCCTCCCTCAGGCCTTCCATCTGCTCCTTAGTTCCCCTTACGTCCTCCCTCAGCCCCCTGATCACGCCTAACAGCATCCCGAGAGCCTCCTCCTCCGACTCTCCCTCTATTTGGAGGGGGGGGGGGAGGGTGACCTACGTGTTCTCCCGCTTTTTTCAAACGGACTCTCTACCTCGCTTTTCTCCGGACTCTCTAGGCTGTCTCTCTTCCTCTTCAAGAGATCCTCCCCGTCACGGACCACGCGCTGTGGGCCGTCGTGGCACGTGGAAAATTTCCTCCCCGTCAATTTTACTACCAGAACTGCCAGCACTCTCACTGCCCACCTCCCGCTCTGCAGTCGGTAACTGGGACCTCTCCACGCAGTACCCTCCGCAACCGACATATGTCTCTGAAGAATGCTGCCGTCTATCGCCGCCAAATTTTCCCTTTATTTCCCTCTTTTTTTT
Organism: Andricus curvator; assembly: GCA_932195095.1. Lineage (NCBI taxonomy): Eukaryota > Metazoa > Arthropoda > Insecta > Hymenoptera > Cynipidae > Andricus > Andricus curvator. The sequence continues at coordinate 422,851 of CAKNYM010053077.1, forward strand.
CAATTCCTCGCAGCCCCTGCAGACACCCCTTTCGCTCCCTTAACATCCCCCAACTCTGCGAGAACCACCCTTGACTCGTCGAACGCCCAAGACTCCTGACCACAAACTCCCCCGATTCCTTGCCAACCTAGCCTCACTTTCTCTATCTAACTAAATCCCACCTCACACCTACGCTGAAAATTACTTTTCATCTCCCTAATTCACCCCACACAACCCTACTCACCTCCTAGACTTCCACCCTCACACTCCACTTAAACCTTCCACACAAATTCCGTAAAATCCTTTCACCACCTGTCACTGAACACGTTCTTTGAATGAAAGTTGAAGAGCACCTTATTATATGCGGCTCATATTGTCGGTCTGAACTATTTAGAAGTCTACGAAAAAGCACAGGTTCGGTTTCTCAAGCATCTTTTCCGCTTACCGAGAAATACACCTGACTTTGTAGTCAGGTTAGAATTGGGCTTATCCTGTGTGTCTGATCAAATTATAAAAATGGCATTGAACTGGGCGGCACGGGTCTTCGATATGGATGACTCGCGTTACCCCAAACTCTGTATGCAAAAACTGGCTCAAACCGCGCACAGTAAAAATTCGAAAAACAATTGGTTGGGTCAGCTTATAAGATGCCTAGAAGGTGCGGTCATTAATCACAATATAATTGAACTAAATGGTTACACCCTTAAAGGTCAAATTGTGGACATGGTTAACAGATATATTGAATACATGTCCTCTCAAGACTGGATAAGATTTGGAAAATAGCAATTTTAGTGCCATTTATAAACAAATTTTTTTCAATGATCCACAACCTCATCAATATCTGTTGTCAAAAGCCCCGTTTCATTTTAAACGCATTTTTATCCAGCTTAGGAAATCTTCCAAATTTATCATTAGGCTGATCTCAAAAGTTGATACTACTGTGATTGACCCACAACAAATATGTCAACTGTATCTTGTAAGGATGTGTAGGAGGTCCTCCTCCTACACATCCTTACAAGATGTCCAATTTACTCGTCCATTAGAGATCACAATTTGCGTAACTTACACACGATTACCGGAGACAATATACATCCCTTATTGTCTTATACTGATCCAGTAACTCTCCGCATGATATATATCTTTATAAATACGTTTTCCAAAATTAGGGCGTTCTCATTTTTTGAATGATCACTGACGTCTGTAGAGCGTGACTAGTAAGAATCGAATTTTTGTTCATCCTTTAATTCCTAGTTATATTGTAAATATATTTTTATTTTTTTATTTAGTTCATATTGGCTCCAATAATTTCAGACTGAAATTTTAAAAATTGGACAATTTTAAATTAGTATGCGTTTGATATTGAATAATTTTAAATTGAAATCCTCAAAATAATACAATTCCATTTGAACTTGGAAGGAATAATTTGGAATACAAATTGTTTAAATTGAAAAAAATGTGCACATTAGAAAATTTTATATTATGTTCGAGTTTCAATCGTGCTAATTGTACAATTTATATATTCAAGCCTTTTAGTACTTGAACCATTATAAATTCTGAAGTTTATGGTATTCAAAATCGCATATGAAGATTTGGGTTGAAATTTTAGACAAATCAAATGATTTAATATTGAAAATTTATAAATGAGCCAATTTTAATATGACAATATTCTACAACTTCTATTTAAGAGTCTTAATACTCTCGACGTAAAACTGGTCAATTTTGTAAGGTTTGATTTATATAGAACCGGTTTGAAAATGTACAATTTGAAATTTTTCTGTCAGATTTGGCCATTTTACTTTTTTTGGGAATAATTCCAATTATAAATTGTTTAGTGTTCTTATATTTTGAAAATTCATTTTTATACAAGATTTAGTACTTTTTTATATATTCTTTTTTAAAATTTCGATAGGCCAAGTATATTCTCGGGCTATGAACTCTGAGATAGCTTATACTTCATAATAAACCAAAGTGTAGTAGTGCAGGTAAATCTAATATTCAACTTTAAAGTATTTAATCATGATTCGACCTTAGTTGATACAAAATATTTGCTTGGTAACTTCTTGGTCTAACTTGAAGTTTCAAACTCGTCTCTCAAATGCGGGATTCGAGATGTCACCAACAGAATGAAAGTTTCAGTATTCTTTCAAAAAACTAATAAAACTACAGAAGCATAAATTCTCTACCGATATTCAATTCAAATACATGTGAGAAAAATAAGAAAATCTCTATGGATAAAAAATAGCATCAGAACAATGTATATTTTATGTCTTGAATATGAATAAGTTTAGATATTGTATATTTTTTGAGACTGTAGTAAGGAGTTCTTAAATATGATACAAAATTGAAAAAAATATTTAATATTGTGTATAGAGAATTAAAATTGGATAAGAATAATGCAATTTCTTGAAATTTTAATATTTATTAGCAGATTTAAAATATAAACTTTCGTTTAGATTTTACTGACCGGGTTGCCAAGAGTAACGTTTTCTACTTAAAATAGGCGGGATTAAGTAGTAGGTGTAAGAGCTTAAGTAAGACTGAAATAAGACTGAAAATATTTTGATTATGAAGTTTAAATGTTACCCTAATAATATTGAGCATTTTTGTAACTTTAAATCTTGAATATTTAAGTGTCCGTCCGGATGAGAAACAGAAAATTCAGTAAAAATAAATTAATTGAAGATTAAGAAAAGAAATACACAGCTATTTTTGGTGTGTGAAAATAACACAAGATACAATCAGCTATGAAATATTGCAATAAAGAATTAGAATATCCGTTTTGCTTCCTCAAAGAAGAAGCTTTGTAATGGTAAAATTTTCCAGAAATTTTAAGTTCATTTAATTAAACCTTCCTCAATTTAAAAATGTCTAATAGAATGTTCAAAGCAATTGTCCGGATGTGAGTTTGTGTGTGTGGATGTGTGGATGTCACACTTTTTTGTGAACGCGATAACTTGAAAACGGTTGCAGATAAATTGATGAAATTTGGAGGGCTTATTTTCACCACTAATATCTTGAAACTGACCAAAGAATTTCTAAAAATATTTATTGCATTTTTTTTAGCACTCAATAATATTTTTAAAATCGGTTCTTTATAGTAAAACTTTTTTCATTAGCATAATTCAAAGCTGATGCAAGAATATAAAAGATTCCTTGGTTCGAGACGAATCGATTGACCTATAATATCAATATATTTGATTAAATAGTAGGGAATTTATGGTAATTTATATATTTTGAAAATCGGTTTTTTGTAGTAAAACTTTTTTCATTAACATAATTCAAAGTTGATCCAAGAACAGAAAAGATGTGTTGATTCGAGTCGAATTAATTGAACTATAGTATTAATATATTTCATTGAAGAGTAAGGAAGCTATGGTATTGCATAATATTTTAAAATGCGGTTTTTGATAGTAAAAATTTTTTCTTCGACATAATTCAAAGTAGATGCAAGAATATTGCAGATTCCTTGGTTCGAGACGAATCGATTGACCTCGAATATTAATATATTTTATTAAAGATTATGGAAGTTGTGGTATTTTATATATTTTTAAAATCGATTTTTATAAAAAAAATTTTCTCATTCTCATAATTTAAAGTTGATGCGAGAATAGAAAAGTTGTATTGATTCAAGATGAATCGATTGACCTATAACATTGATAGATTTTATTGGAGAGTAAGGAAGCTATGGTAATGCATAATATTTGAAAACGCGGTTTTTCATAGTAAAACTTCTTTCACTAACATAATTCAAAATTGATGCAAGAACGGAAAAGATTCCTTGACTCGAGGCAAATCGATAGATCTATAATATTAATACACTTTATTGAAGATTAAGGAAGTTATGCTCACTTATAATATTTGCATCATCTGTTTCAAAACAGAAAAACTTTTTTCATTGACATAATTCAAAGTTGACGCATGAATGGAAAAGACTTTTTAAACATAAATTTTCAAATAAAATAATTTCGCGGATTTCATCAAATTTCGACGTTTTGAGGCACCTTGAATCCGAAAAAAACAGGTTTTATGATGGTGTCTGTCTGTCGACGTCGCATGTATACCGGATAACTTTTGAAAGACTGATCTGATTGGATTGTGCTTTGGCAAACGTTTTGAGGGACCAAAAAGAAAGATCAAGTTCGTTAACCAGCTATTTTAGATAAAAATTCAAAAAGTTAAAGCATTTTCAAAAATTTGTAAACCATTTTTTTCAAGGTTTAAAGATTCTATGTATGTTTATTTGTAGTTCTTGAAAACTCGAAAAACTTATCCTTACGACTTTTTTGGATCAAAAAAAATTATCAGAGTTATAGCATTTTCAAAATCCAAAAAAACAGACGAAAATGAACATTTTAGGACAAACAACGCACGATATAAAAAAAATGAGAAGACAAACGTTGCTTTCTGAAAGCCCTACAAGATTATTATAACAACTTTTCGAATTTTCTTGAAAAATCGAAACTTTAAATTTTTATCGCGCAAAAAATAATGAACAATCAGAAATTCCATTTAGCGGCTAAACTATGCAAGATAAGAAAAAAATTAAATAAACAAAAATTGTGCACCTCAATAAGATCTGCAAAATTTGTTCATCTATCACTTTTCGAAAGAACGCGTAGTTTTTGTTTTACTCGTAAAAAACATTAAAAATAAAAAACAGCATTACAAATAAAAAAACGACATTAAAAATAAAAAAAGCAACTTTAAAAATAAAAAAATAACCATTAAAAATAATAAATTTAATTTTTGGACAAACGACACAAGCTACGAAAAAACAATTAAACAGAAGTGGTTCACCCAAAAAGGAACTACAAATTTGTTATTAATTATTTTTTGATAGGATGCGTAGTTTTTATTTTAATCGTATGAAAAAAAAACATTAAAAGTAAAAAATAAATTTTTTTGAAAAACTACACAGGGTACGGGGAAAAAATTAATACAAAAAGTTGTTCAACCAAAAAAGATCTACAAATTTGTTATAAACTTTTGTTATAAGAATACGTTAAAATTAAAAAATTAACTTTTTGAAAAAATGACACAAGCTACAATAACATTTTATTTAACAAAATTGTTCGCCTAAATTATATCTAAAAATTTGCATAGAACCACCACTTTACGCTAGGATGTGTATTTTTGGTTAAAATCGTAAAAAATAACATTGAAAATGAACAAATTAAATTGATGGAAAAGCGACACAAGTTGCAAGAAAATGTTCAATAAAAAATTATTTTTTTCAATGGATGCGCACTTTTTTTTACTTATAAAATTAAGACAGTGGAAATACGTATATTTCAATTCCAATGCATACTATGAATTGCAACAATATACATTTATTGAAATTATACATTTATCAGGGTAGCTGGAATGAAATTTAACGCAAAATAAGAAACAAATATTAGAGTAATCATGATAAATAAAATTTGTACTTTATTTTGTAATCTCTGAATAAGCAATCCCAGGCCCAGGTAAATAAATAAATGTAATATACATTTGATATAATACTGTTGCATAATGTAGAAAAGTTCGCATGTTGAACAAAATCGAGTGCGAAGCACGAGATACGTGATGAGAATATAAAGCCGAAGGAGCTTTCACAAAAGAGAATTCACAATCAACAAATTACAGTTGTCGATGCTTTGACCTTCAGTTTTAAAAGGTCAGTGCGCGATGAGAATGCATTCTTTCAATTTGAAATGATTGGAAGCAGAATTAACAAATTTGGACACATTGAAATTTTAACAAATTGTATTTCTTCTAGTTGGAAAATATTATTGAAAAAAATCTACCCTGAACTTTACTGAGTAATCAAAAGTGAGTTTATATTTATAAAATTTTCAGTGAGATTTTTATCATTATCTTGAACAATTCAGTTTCTAATAATTAATTTTTATATTTTGGAATTGGGTACATAGTAATAATCCTATCAAAATATACTAAAATCAATTTATTTGTTTGTGTAACCACGTTCATTAAGCTAATTATGTTTTGACTCACGCAATTTTTAAAGTCAAATATAAAATTAATATTAATACAAAATCTTTGTAATTCATAGTATACGAATTTCTGACAGAAAACACTATTATAACCTAAAGTTGTTCAAAAATGTAAGTTTAATTTTTGAAATTCAGGTGAAAACACTAAAATACTCTACTGTTATTAAAATATTGTAAATATTCTTTGAACTGTTTTAATTAACAAAAGCAATTTTATACGAACAATACTAACGTAGCATACCATAAACTGGTTGCAAAATGTAAATCTTCTTTAAAATTGAATGATTTTTGTTTCAAACGATCGATTTCTATTGTAAAACGCCGACATAAATTAAAATTGTTTAAAAGCTGTGAATCGTCTTTGAAATATGATGTTTTTTAATAGGAATTTCCGACTAAAAACACTAACATAATATAAAATTGTTGAAAGATTCTAAATCCTGTAGATTGAATTTTCAAATTTTCAAATTTAAGATATAATAACACAATTGCAAGTAATAAAAAGCCAATCAGGTTTCCAACAAAAATGGTTGCGAGATTTTCGAGACATATCATTACACGACTTTTTTTAGATTGGATTATGCATATAAATGAAGGATGGCACACCTAGAATAACCAAATACCCAGACTATAGTCTCTACATTTTAATCAGTGAGAAGTAGGTCACTGAGTCAAGTCAGTAAGGATTTTTACTCAGTAATCACTAATTAATCAGTTGATTAATAATAAAATAAAATATTCCAAAGTTAATGAATGAACTGTGGAAAGACCGATTAAAAAATATTATAAGCAACACGGGACTTCTAGCTTAATAGTATAACAATAATAATCATAATAATCGTCGAGAGAAAAAAATATTTCAATGGTAAATTTTTTATTATAGATTACTGTTTTTTTCCAATGTTAATACAGAATTGTACATTAATTTATAATTTAATACAGGATACATAATAAAGATTTTAGTAAAAACAAAAATAGGGTAATTATTTTTTAAGCTCTTAAAAATTCTTGGGTTACCAACATTTTTTGTCGAAGGTTGGTTTTATTTAATAGAAAAAAAAAATTACTTGAAAATTTTGCATTTTTCTGCAAATATTAATTAGTATTTGCCTTCCTTCACTATTTCTAACATTTAAATTAGTCATAATTTTTGTTTAAATTAATTTGTTATTCTTTGAGCCTATTCTGCATTAAATTACGAACAAGAAAATTGCAGGTTGTAACATCTGTATTCAAATGAAAAAGAGGTTTAGTAGAATTTCTACTACAAGGGCAGGCTTTTGACACGTTAGTCTAATTAGGGGTGGCATAGAATGGCACTGAAGAGCTAAAAAGCACGTTCTGAAAGCAGTAAATATATACCTAGCTTTGAAAGTATACTCGTGCAATCCGCTAGTGTCAATATTACTCCAAGCAATCCAATCTACATATATATAGTTCACTTTAATTTCCATCTTCACAAATTCCAGTTACCACTGGCACCTGTGAAAGCTTCCAGTAAACATTTTGGGCTTTCTACTGTCGGTAAAACAGAGAAAGCTCGCGCAGAGCTTGCAGAATTTTTACTTCCGCCTCTCAATTTACCGACGGTGGAAGCTTTATCATTGGAAGCCTCATGTTAGTTGTTCCACATGCGAAGATAAAGCAGATTACTTTCCAAATATTGCTCCTTTCCCTATTTTCATTTTCTTTCCTTTTGACTGCTTCCACTTTAGATTTGGGCGCCGGAAATTATTTTCTCTGTCAGGAAGGGTTTTAACGTGCAACAAAGAGCTTGCATGAAATTAAATTAGACTTAGAGATAAAAATAAAGGGAATAACAGTTTTATTAAAGATTAAGAACTTAGTCCTTCTGAAGCCAGAAAACATTGTGTTGAGTTTCAGATTTTGAGTAGAGAACATTATGATATTCAGATATTTATACCTTTTCGAATAAGAATGCTATAAAAACTCGGAATTTGTAGCGTCAGAGATGGTTTCTAGTAACCAGATTGTTAAAATAAAATTCAGGTTCGAAATTTGTAGATAGATTTAAAACATTTTAGATTTTAATTTCAGACGTTTATTGGGCATAGCAAATAGGGAATATTTTTATATTTTTTTAATAATCTGAACTTTCTGATTAGCAGCATAGATCCTAAAGTATCCCTAATACGCCAGCATTCTCACTCTTCAATTTTCTTATCTTTTCTCATTCCCCCCAAATGATTGTTTGCTTATAATTTGGATTTTAAATAGGAAATAGATTTTTTCTAATTTTCTCAGTATTTTTCTACGCTCTGCTGTCTTCACTTTATGGGGTGAACGCGAAACGTCAGGACCGTCGCTTGGATATTTTTTTTGCGAGGCGCGGTAAGAGACAGCCAGACCTAAAAATCGGTTAGTTAAAATAATCAGGTTCTAATATTCATTCTAAATAGCTCTTTTTCAAATATATTGATTACTAAGAATTGATTACATGTAAAAAGTGCAAAACAATTTTTTATCCTCAGCTGCAGACTTGCCATCAAATTTTCTTGAATAAATTTTCATATATTTTTAGAAATTATAGCAGAACCCTTCCTTGAATTAAATCATTATCTTAAACTATTTTGTTGCATTGAAAAGTTTATTCATTCGATAATAGTGAGAGCGCCACGTTTATAGTTCATATCATCAAATGCTGCTAGTAACTAATTCAGGACTATTGACTTCTTAAATTACAGCTGTCTTTATATCTCATGAATGCTTGAACAGGTGTCAGTAAGTGCATTTGGTAATTTGCATTTCAACTGCAGAAACATATGAAATATTCAAAACTATTAGGGGGGGGGGGGGTAAAGTCTTGATGGTAAAAAAAATCGATTTTTTTCTCCCTTAATTTTCTTGTAGTATAGCATTTCAAAAACATTCCTTCAAAATTTTAAGTCGATCGGAGCTAAACTTGCCAAGTTACAGAGTTGTAAGTCTCCGCCCCTCGAGCGGAGCACAGTAGACGCAGACAGTGGTCAAAGTAAAAAACGGTGGTCAAAGCTCGGGTCAAAGACTATTTTCTGTCTCTCTTTCGTGTTTTTCTTCAGTCCATTTTCGTACTCTGCTTTATGGAGCTGGAATCGATGATTCAGTGAGTAAACAAAAAGAAAATGTACTGAACTTTTTTCGTGCCTGAAACTTCAAACGTGTTTTTCTCAAAACTACATTTTTGAAGTCGGTGCACAGTCTCTCTTAAAAACTATTGCACCGATCTTCACCAAATTTGGTGTACACTTTTCACAGATATATCGCAAGAACACAATGGTCTTGTTGATCGATTTTTTATTGTTGCGATTTTACGGAAACAAAATGGCGGATTTTTTAAGCAAAAAATCGAATTTTTCAGTTTTTTGACCGCCAAAACAAAAATAGAATTGATAAATATCAAAATTCACATGGAATATAATTCAAGCAACATGGTTCGGAGAATTTTCACTTTTGTCAACTAAACATTTCTATAGTAGGTAGAATATTAAATTGTTTGTCTTACTTCACGTTCAAGACGCATGAAGGAGAATAAATAGAACGTTGTTGAAACCCCTACCCCTTCCCAACTTGTCGTGGGGGGCGAAAAGGCACCCCTTTTACTGGTCACAGGAATAATATGTTCCAAACCCCTACCCTTTTCCAACGTCTTATGGAGGGCGGGAAAGCACCCCCGTTCCTGGTCACAGAAATAATGTTGTTCAAACCCCTACCTCTTTTTTATGTCTCATATGGGGGGGGGGGGGCTGGAAGACACCCCTGTGACTGATCTCAGAAATAATGTTGTCTAAATCCCTACCCCTTTCTAACGTATCCTAAGGGAGATGTAACCCTGTGACTGGTCACAGAAATAATGTTGTTCAAACCCCTATCCTTTTCCAACTTCACAATGGGGACCGGAAGGCACCTCTGTGATTGGTCACGGAAATAATGTTGTTTAAACCCCTACCCCATTCCAACGTAGGGTAAGTGCACCAGTCTCCGGGCACGTACCAGTGGTTGGACGAATGTTTATTTTCTCATAAACAAATTGTTATAATGTTATAAAAGTTCAGTCATATGAAAGACATTGACATCTATTTTCTAACCTATTTTTGTCAATTTACAAAATTTATTACTTTTTTATTTATGGCCTTCTGAAAGTGGTCTACCGACCTTAGAATCGTTGTCCCATCACCAGTAAAATTTCCCTATATTATAATGTAAATAAATGAAAAGGACCTTTCCAATATCTCTCTGATTCTATTCTGTTACTGTACCATACCATACCATACGAAACCATACCATACCATACCATACCATACCATACCATACCATACCATACCGTACCGTA
>CAKNYM010053077.1:433162-450137 GCA_932195095.1 Andricus curvator
CCATACCATACCATACCATACCATACCATACCGTACCGTACCGTACCATACCATACCATACCACACCACACCATGTCATACCATACCATTTTGACTTCTTTTACCACAATCGTTTTTTCATATTTTATATTTTTTCTAACAATTCTTTCAATTTAAACGAATAATTGGTTATTTACCTATAGACTGTAAAAGTAAGTAAAAATATTGTCGGTGACGGTAATTTTTTTACTGGTACCCGTTTTTTCTACACAGCCTTTTGAAATAAGTTTATGAGCAGTTTAAGGGGTCATTTCTTGCCGTTGGCGTTTCGTGTCGAGAGTTAACTCCAATTTAAAATTCAGGTCACTTAATCACTTTAGTGTACATTGTGCGAATAAATTGAAAAGGTTGGTGAACTTTAAATAACAGAATTTGCCAATTTGATAAAAGGTTTAAAAATATCAAAATAATGTTTAAGTTGATTTTTCTATGCGATAGAAATGTCTAGACCAGAGAGAGAATTATAAATATATAAAGACTTCATAAATTGTTTATAACCTTGATAAGAAATATCTCCATTTAAATACCGAATTTATCACCAACCCTCCAAACTGATTCATAAATTACCATCAATTATCATTTCAAGTAGTCGCAACTCATTTGCAATGTTTAATTTCAATTTCTCTTTTTGCCTGACAGAAATATAATTTCGTCTCTCCTTTCGTAATTGGATCCCCTCCCCAAGATTAATAAGCGTGGGTGTAAGATATGAAACAGTAGCTTGAAACTTTGGCAAAAAATTCAGAAAAAAATACTTTATTATAACTAGTCCTTTATCACCTAAATATCAATCAATCTTCTTTTTTCTTGTGCGAACCCCCTTTCAAAACAACCAGATTTCAATCGTCTAGCAAAGAAGTATACTAGAAACCCTCATTTTATCTTAATGTATTCCGGCGTTTATAGAAACCTTGCACTTTAAGCGAGTCACGAATTAGATTAAGAAAATGTAAGGTCTCTAGACCCACTAGACCTTAAATGACCTTCTCAACCTTCTCTTATCTTTGTGTTATTTTAACAATTGGGCGTTTATGCTTTGTACTGATTAACAGCGTTGAAATAGTTGCTTGATCTTCGTGGAGTGAAGGATCAAAGGTTAAGAACATTCAACTCGAAATTCTGTCAACCCGCAACAGTGAGTAACATTGTTAATATTGTAAAACAGTTTGTATGTAACGCAAGTACGATCTATGCGTTTTATCAGCGTCTTTTCAGTATTGAAAGTAGCCGTTTATACGACAGGAGGACTGGACAGCGAATGCGAATGTGCGGCGTGACGCGGAGTAGAATAATAATTCTTAGCGCAAAGATAATATCTTTGCTCAGCGTATGCACATTCGTTGTCGTTCCTGTACCATTATGGAACGCGTCAACCTAACCTCAAATGTCAGACGTGATAAACTTGTACATCATACCTTTATTACATAAAGTACCGTATCGTAAAAAAATTTTCTCCAAGTCTTGATTCAGGTCAAGTTCTTCCTTCTACTCTCCGCCAGATATCACCTTTTTCCCTTCACCATCCAGATACCACCTTTTTTCTTCTACTCTGCAGATACCATTTTTTTCCTTTTCTATAATTGAAATAGGTGAATGGGATACAGAATCAGTTTTCTGTTTATAGATTTGAGGTAAAAATTGAAAAAATTTACCATTTCAAACCTTATGACCCAAATTTGTTAAAATTCAATACACTGGACGATTTCAATGAATTTCGTCAAAATTTAAATTTAATAAATTGGCCAATTTTAATGAGAATCAGTACTGGCAGGCTATTTTGAGTTTTCAATCACAAATTCTGAAAAAAATACAAACTTTGACATTTTTAATCCAAATGGCCCAAATTTTGGAAAGTTAAAAAACTGACTGATTTCCATGAAACTCAGTACTAGGGAAGTTGTTGGTCATGCAACTTTTCCATTTTTTTACAATTGACGCGAATTTCAAAAAAGTGAAAGTGAAAGTGAACAAGTTACATAATAACTTAGTATATAACATAGTACATAGTAAGTTTTTCACTTTCGCTTTTTGTAAATTCATGTCAATTATGAAAAAGTGGGAAAGTTTTAGATGAAAACAAAAAATTTGACATTATGGATCGAAAAAGCTAAAATTTTTTGAATTAAATAAACTCGTCGGTTTTTTAAAACTTAATTAACTAAAACTTAACAGAACTGAACTAAACAGAAAAATAATTTTGAAATGTAAAATATTCTTAACTCAACGTCCGGGAAACAAAAAATTGCTATTTATAAGGAAAAACCTTATAACTTCTTCCAGACAGTATTCCACATTGTTCCAGATAGCTCCAGATAGTCTGGAAGAAGTCGGGATGAATGATATTTTTCCTTATAAATACCAAATTAACTAAATAATAGCAATTTCTCTTGAACCAAGAAATCATTATTAGTATTTTACAAACATTTTTGACAGTGATCTCGCTTGATATTGTCCGTGTTCGAGATTTTGTTTTGACGAGAACTTTTGGTTTTAAATTGTTTAAACTTGTCCCGTCCCTACTTGAATATGCAAGCAAGATCGGGCAAGATTTTCAATGATATTTACAGTTTGAGTTTGAAATTTCACGTAAATGGCAAAAATAATACAGCAGAATTTGGAAAATATGAAAATGGAATCAAGACGAACAAGAAAGCCTATTGTCAGTTTCGAGCTCATCAAAGTAATGATTTGATAACGTTTCACGGTGGACTTGGATTAAGTTCAACCTAAAAGGGCTTGCACCTTTTGGTTTTCTTCTGATATCATTACAGTGATGCCTTACGATTATTTTGAGACCAAAAAGAAAAAATTCGCTGGAGGGATTGTTGAATAAACTCAATTTTTTATTTTTATTTTGAGGTTATTGTGTATATTTTCGTAAAAATAACTCCAATGTGGTGCTTCTTTGGTTTAAACTCTGTAGTTTGACATCGAAAAAAGTATCTAAACGTTAAAAATCTTTGGAACTCCGGGACCCATTAAAATTTTAGAAAAAGTTTGAAAAATTCAGTTTTTATTAGTTTTGTGCATATTTCTCCACTTCCGAGTACACTGTTAGAAAAATCTCTACTAAATTTAGCATACATGTAATGGAAGCAAAAATGCACAACCTGAAATTAAATTTAGTATACCGGCGTACAGTAAATTTAGTATATTTATACTGGATTTAGTACACGCGTATACTAAATTTGATATACGTGTATACTAAATTTAGTATGAATATACTAAATTTACTGTACGCTGGTATACTAAATTTAATTTCATGTTATGCATTTTTGCTTCCATTACATGTCTACTGAATTTAGTAGAGATTTTTCTAACAGTGTATGCTACTTTAAATTTGTTAAGACAAAAATTAAAGTTAATTAAATTCCCCGTGAAACAAAAAAAAAGAAGATTTTATCTTATGTAGTTTAGGAGATACAGCCATCAGAAATTATATTTTTCTAAAAAATTCCACAAACAATATTTTAGTTTTAGTTTTTGTGAAAGAGCCTCAATATAAGTTGAAGAAGACTTAATTTCAAGAAAATTAAAAACACATCACAATATTATATTTCGCATGCGTCCGAAGTTATAGCGTGTTGAAAAATACCAACTTTTATGAAAGTTCGCTTAAATTATAATTTTTTTTAATAGAGCATTTCTACTGCACTTCGCGTCAAAATTGCTCTTATAATAATAAAAGTACGTGAAATCACTCATAAACCTGAAAAGCTTTAATAATTTCTGAAGTATATCCATGAAAATGAGTTTTCATTTAGAAGATTATTTCGATTTGAATCGAAAATAATGCAGGCATGACCAATAATTAAACAAGCAGATGAATTACGATCGAACGAACAACATTATTTTTATTATATGGTTAATATTAACAATTGAAATATTCCATGAAAAAGGAAACCTTTGAGAGCGGCGGGTATTCAAAATTATAAACTAAACAATCAGAAAAATATTAAAAATATGGCTGTGTCTAGTCGTCCCGAAAAATTAGGGGGGTTGGACCAATATTATTTATGTGGCCAGTCACAGGGGTGCCTTCGAGCCCCCACGAGACGTTGAAAAAGGGGTAGGTATTTCACCAACATTATTTCTATACCCAATCACAGGGGTGCCTTCCCGCCCCACCCGAAAATTCGGGACGACTAGCCAAGCTTATGAAAAATATTTCACTAGTCATCCCGAATTTCGGGACGACGAGACACTGCGTAAAAATATACGCAATTTAAAAAGATTGAAGGCTATTGTACTCGCGAAGTGCCCGCTGGTGTCTGTCTGAGTAGTCGGGATGTTGTCTAGAGACTTTGTATTTTGTCCAAACAGTTGCAAAATCTGAGTGTACAGTCTACATCGCTTGTTCGCTGAAGAAGCCGAGGCCGATCTGCATTGCTGTGCAGAAATCAAGTACGTGGAATAACACTGCATGTACTTTTGGGGTATACCCTTCCAGGTTTGCCGCAGAGATACCCTTCGGAATGGCGAAGTGCGAGAGATAGTGGCAATAATGTGAGGCAAAAGAGGAGGGCTCATGGTGTCGCCCTGAAATACACCTCTCTGAAAGGTGATACTGTTAGTGATCACACGATGTTTTCCAGATGAGATAGTAAATCTGGTTTTCCAAAGCGGCATTAATGTCTCTATGCACCTCACGATGTGTGGATGAACCTTTAGGCTTTCCAGCAGACAGATGATAAGTCTATGGGAGGTTGAATCGAAAGCTTTCCGGTAATCAATCCAGGCCATCCATAGAAATCGCTGATAGTATGCTGCGTCTTTACAGACACATCTATCGATGAGCAAGTTCTCCCGACATCCTGCTACGCCTTTCTTTGAGCCACGTTGTTCATACATCTCTCGCCATACAGGTCCAATTTTCCGAACAATCCTATCATTTAGGATAGCTGTGAAGATCTTATACAGTGTGTTCAGACAAGTTATTGGCCTGTAATTCTTAGGGTCAGCTAAGTTGCCCGTCTTCGGCAGGAGCACTGTGCGCCCTTCCACCAACCACCCCGGAATAGGCTCTTCCGACTTTAGATATGAGGTAAAAATTCGGGCCAGATGCTGGTGGGTTGAAGGAAACTTCTTCCACCAGAAGGTCTTGATGCCATCTGGTCCCGGAGCGGAATAGTTCTTCATGCCTCTTAATACGTTTTTCACCTCCTCGGTAGTGATAGGTGGGCATTCCTCCTCAGCTGTGCTGAGGGCATTGCACAGCTCCTTGAAGCTGTTTATGTTCTTTGAGCCTTCTTTAAGTGGATGTTGGACTTCGTAGACTTCTCTCCAAAATGCTTCGACCTCCTCTGGTTTGATATATATATATATATATATATATATCAGAAATTATTAAAGTTTTTCAGCTTTATGAGTGATTTCATGTACTTTTATTATTATAAGAGCAATTTTTAACGCGAAGTGCAGTACAAATGGGTTATTAAAAAAAAATTCACATTTTAGCGAACTTTCATAAAAGTTGGTATTCGGACGTATGCACAATATAATATTGTAATGTGTTTTTAATTTTCTTTAAGTTAAGTCTTCTTTAATTTTTGTCTCAAAAAATTTAAAGTAGCATGCTCGGAAGTGGAGAAATATTCATAAAACTAATAAAAACTGTAATTCTTCAAACGTTTTCTAAAATTTTAATGTGTCCCGGAGTTCCAAAGATTTTTAACGTTTAGATACTTTTCTCGATGTCCAACTGCAGAGTTTAAACCGAAGAAGCACCACATTAGAGTCATTTTTACAAAAATATACACAATAACCTCAAAATCAAAATGAAACATTGAGTTTATTCAACAATCCCTCCGGCGATTTTTTTTTGTCTCAAAATAATCGTAAGGCATCACAGTAATGAATTCAGAACAAAAACGAGAGGTGCAAGCCATTTTGGGTTGAACTTAATCCAAGCCCACCGTGGTTTGATTTATATATTCAATTCTAATTTTTACCGCTTCCGACGACTCTTAATGTTTTATCTAAAATCTATAAGCGCTTGTAGCGCTTCCTTGCCTTATTTTTTTTAAAAATCAGATATGGCGAATACATTGTTGAAGGAAGCAAGCACGTTCCGGTTCATTTCAAACTTTTTCCTGTGAAATCCAGCACAACAAAACAAGAACTCCAACAGGTAATAAATCAAGTAATTAATTTATATATTTTTAAAAAATCTAACCACTTCATTCATAACACATTAGGTTAGAAAATACTGAACAAGTTTGAAACTCAAAAGCTAGAAAATCTGAAGGGACTAGTCCAATGTCTGATAACCACCCAAACAACAAAACAAATATGATTTTTTTAAAGAAATTTGTTTGAAAATTTTAATTACAAAAAAAATTCTGATATAACTAAGTTTAATTATGCAGTTGCTGTTATACAGAAAATATGTAGTGAAAAAGTTTTTATAAACTTTTGTGTCAAACTAAACCTACGTCTTCTGTAGAAGTTTTTGTAGCTCAAATAGGGGTCTTTTTCCCCAAGGATATTGAAAATTCTTACTCAATAAATTTTTTTGCAGAATTCAGTTGTCCGATTTTGCCCAGATATTTTGAGCCAAGAAGGGAAAAAATCTATGAAACCCTTTTTTTTTTTTAATTTAAAATTTTATTTTTCGAGATTCTTTTTTTTCTAATAAAAAAATGTAATAACGTGTCCGTTTTATAAATGAAATACATAGTAAAAAAGTTTTCAAAAACTTTTATGTCAAACGAAAACTGGGTCTTCTATAGAGGTTTTTGGAGCACTATTTGCGCTACAAAAACCTCTATAGAAGACCCAGTTTTCGTTTGACATAAAAGTTTATACGAACTTTTTTATTAAATATTTTATGTACAACGGCGTACACTTGATTAAAAGTTTTAATCAGAAAACATTTTTTTTCATAAACTTCCGAAAAGCTCTCACCCCTGATTAATTTAAATCTCCGTATACCTATGTATTTTGACGCGCTGATCACGAATATGATAGTGAAAATACCCGCAAATTTGTTTTTTAAGGCCAAAACCCCCAAAAAACTATAAAAATTTCATGTTTTTCCATTTATTTCAGTCAATAATAAAAATTTACGAAAATGTTCTAAACAAAAATTGTAGCTCTTTTAAAATACATATTTTATGTTCAATATGAATTACGATAAATATGAAAATCCACAGAAATACTGCAAAATGTTTAGCCGTGATAAGTGGGCCAAGTGCGTATATAGGCATTAATGCTAAAACAAATGGGGTAATGGCAAAAGATATGTGTCCACGAAACATTAGGGGACAAATGGGGATGATATGCGTCCTACATTATTTCTGTGGCCAGTCATAGGGGTGCCTTCCCGCCCCCATGACCCGTTGGAAAGGGGGTCGTGTGTGACCTAACCTATTTCTGTGGCCAGTCATAGGGGTGCCTTATCGCCCCCCCCCCCCCATGACACGTTGGAAAGGGGGTCGTGTGTGACCTAAGTTATATATGTGGACAGTCATAGGGGTGCCTTCCCCTTTGAGTTTGAAAGGATATCATGTGTGACCAAAGCTATTTCTGTGGTCCGTCACAGGGGTGCCTTCCCGCCCATGACCCGTTGGAAAGAGGGGTCGTGTGTGACCTTAGTTATATCTGTGGACAGTCATAGGGGTGCCTTCCCCTTTGAGTTGGAAAGGATATCGTGTGTGACCTAAGCTATTTCTGTGGCCAGTCATAGGGGTCCCTTCTCGCCCCCCCCCCCCCCATGACACGTTGGAAAGGGGCTCGTGTGTGACCTTAGTTATATCTGTGGCCAGTCATAGGGGTGCCTTCCCTTTTGAGTTGGAATGGGGGTCGTGTGTGACCTAAGTTATTTCTGTGACCAGTCATAGGGGTGCCTTCCCGCCCCCATGAGACGTTGGAATGGGTGTCGTGTGTCAGTCGTAGGGCAAAAATATATTCAACATAAAATATGTATTTTTAAAAGATCTGCAACGTTTGCTTATAGCTTTTTTGTAAATTTTTATTATTGACTGAAATAAACAGAGAAAAACATGAAATTTTATAGTTTTTTGGGGGTTTTGACCTTAAAAATCAAATTTGTGGGTATTTTCACTATCATGTACGTGATCAGCGCGTCAAAATACATACTATCGGCGAGAAAATTCGAGTCCTCTGGCTTTGACGTTAAAAAAGTAAGTGAAGAAAAAATGGTAGCTCAATGAATGAAGGATCATTTCAAAGGTCAAACTGTTGTACGTTAATGAGCCTGAAACGAATATGCCAAAAAAAATTGTATAGCTTACAGACCCGAAAAACTGTTAAAAAAGTAGGGAAATTTGACAGCTTTTAAAGACAGTGAACTTTGGAACATAGTTTTTTATTGAAAAAATAATAGGAAAAATCTGAAAAAATTCATGGTGGTACCTTAAACATTTCTAAACAAATTGCCGTTGAAAAATTTGCAGAATATAACAAATTGTACGTTTTTTGTACATAAATATACAACTGTACTATCTTCAGTTCTAATGAAGATAATGAATTGATTTAAATTAGTGGTAGTTAGTAGAACTATTTGTAATTATTTGCAATTTGAAAGAAGTATGTGCTTCTTTTGCTCTTCGTGTAAATTGCGATATTTGGAGACAGCTTTTTATACGGGAAAGCAAGTGTTAGAAACCAGCGGGGTGTCTTTTTTTCATGGGGTCGTCCTCGTCTTTCCTCAACATGTGCTTCCAAGTAAGACGAGGACGACCCCATGAAAAAAAGGCACCCCGCTGGTTTCTAACACTTGCTTTCCCGTATAAAAAGCTGTCTCCAAATATCGCAATTTACACGAAGAGCAAAAGAAGCACATACTTCTTTCAAATTGCAAATAATTACAAATAGTTCTACTAACTACCACTAATTTAAATCAATTCATTATCTTCATTAGAACTGAAGATAGTACAGTTGTATATTTATGTACAAAAAACGTACAATTTGTTATATTCTGCAAATTTTTCAACGGCAATTTGTTTAGAAATGTTTAAGGTACCACCATGAATTTTTTCAGATTTTTCCTATTATTTTTTCAATAAAAAACTATGTTCCAAAGTTCACTGTCTTTAAAAGCTGTCAAATTTCCCTACTTTTTAACAGTTTTTCGGGTCTGTAAGCTATACAAAATTTTCTGGCATATTCGTTTCAGGCTCATTAACGTACAACAGTTTGACCTTTAAAATGATCCTTCATTCATTGAGCTACCATTTTTTCTTCACTTACTTTTTTAACGTCAAAGCCAGAGGACTCGAATTTTCTCGCCGATAGTAGGTATACGGAGTTTCAAATTAATCGGAGTTAAGCGCTTTTCGGAAGTCTACCCTTTTTTTGTAATTAATGTTTAAATTTTCACAAAGAGGGCTCGACCGATTTTTTTCATTCCTCACTTAAAATATTCAGGCAGCTTTAGAGAACTTAATCCTGCAAAGAACTTGCGCTGAATAAGAAGTTTAGGTTGAAGTTGAGTGAGGCTCACTGCGTAACCTAATATAGTTATAAATGAAGTGGTTGGTTTTGGTAAAATTATTTTACTTGAGTTAATATTAAATTATTATTTTCATGAGCTCGAAGCTTCCGATGGTCTTTTTTGGCCTTCTTTTTCATTTCGATGTAATTCTACTGCCATATGTTTTCTTGTCTCATGTCACCAGAATACGCCTCTAATTTTTGCCATCCAATAAATAATAATATCACCCGGCAGACCTGGAAAAGATGACAAGATCCTATTATCGTCTCATTGTCACCAATTCTTCTATTTTTAAGCAATAACTTGTAAGCACATTATGTTGGTCAAGGTGATGTAGCAATCGCATTCTTTCATCAAACTTGTTTTTTCCTTTTTCTTTATTAAAGTACTTGTCGCGTTTCCTATTTGAATAACCCTTTTCAACGGTAAAAACATCTCATTTACTGCATACAATTACGGAAGTACCTAAATTTTGAAAGCGGGGGTTTAGGTATAAATAATCTTCTTTTTTTATAGTTATCAGTTGTTGTTTACGAAATCAGAATGACACACGTTAGTTTTGCTCAACTTTTTATTTTTGCGGTTCTGATTAATTCAGTCGGTAAGCATATTGTACTAGATCAAAAATATTAACTTTTTATTGTGTAATATAGATATAGGACAAGGGAACGAAATGTGGATTATCATAGAAAAGTGGATGTTCATAAATAAGACTGAATGATAAAAATAATACATTTTTTAAATGAATTATATAGTTGTTGATCCGTTATTGGGGCCGGACCCTAATGTGGATCACTTTGTATTTCACGGTCAGAATTCATAAGAAAGTTAAGTTAACAGAATTAAAATGTGAATATATTACTTAATATTAACAAATAATAAACTATTTATTAATAAATAGTAAATAAAAAATAATTTGATGCAAAATATTTTTGAAAAATTAAAATATAAAAAAAACTTATATTGTAATATTTTATAAATGTTAATAGCCATATTATTTAATTATACACTGATTAGAAAATAATTTAAGATAATCTTCTTCTATACTGCCTATTGAACAAATTATTTGTAAAAAGTCTCTGTATTTAAATTTTAATTTCTTTGTTATCGTATTGAATATCATTTTTTAAATTACACACAGAAAAATGGAATATTTTAATATCAAAATTCAATATCCAGGTATTAAAAACTCTAAATATAACAATATTAAGATATTAAAATTTACTGTCTGGATATTAAATTTTAATATCAAGATATTACTCATAAATATATCTAGATCATTGTCCTATAGTTAAAAATCCACATATTGAGTCTTAATATCTATTTTTCTCCATGTAGAAACACTAATGATAAGGAAACTTTTTGCGAAAATATTTTTCATTCGTGTAAAAAACAATTTTGAATGTGATTCTAAAAACAATATAAATATTGAGCGCAGTTTGAGATTAGGGCGAAAAACACTATTTTTCACAATTTCTGCATTTTCCAACTAGCTTAACATTGTTAAAACCTTAATTATTTACTGAAACTTCATACTTTTGTTAACATTTTTTAAAAGTCATATTTAAAAAACAAACAGTCACTGAAATCTTAAATGATTTATCACTCACCCAAATAATATATCTAACTCACTCATGATGAGAAACATCAGAGTTGACAAACATTACGAAAATTATCTTTTTTTGTATAATGGTTCTGTGACTTGCCACAATTTAGATTCAAATCGTGATTTCCGAGTTTAACAAAATATTCCACGAAATTCGGACTTATGATTATATCAGTTTACGGAAAAAACAATAGTGATCCGAATTTAGACCCCTGATCCGGATTAGGTTCGCTTGCCCTAGCAACCGCATTTTCGATCTCTACATAATTTTTTTATTCTTCTAATGATATTTTTATTGAAGTAGAAGTATAAAACAAAGCTTTCCCCTAAAAATTGAATCAGTTGATTTAGTGAAATAAATCTTTATTGTATTTTTACAGAATTAGTCTCACTCAGAAAGACTTTGAAAATTATGCAGGTAAAAGAAAGCACTAATCAGAATCAACATAATCTACAAAATGTTGTAGTAGAACCTGAAAACGGACGTGGAGGTTCGATTCGACGAAATATTGATGCGACACCTTCACTTAACGAAAATGGTCTATATAACGTTCCTGTATTGAAGGAACAAGAATTTTCTGCTTTACCACAGAGGGCTCAGAGTCAACCGATTCAGCAAAGAGTTGTAACTAATCCAAATGTAGGAAAGCCTAGCAGCGGGTAAATGGTGGACAGTAGCTTTTACTAAAAATTGCTTAAAAATTGCGACAACGGATGTTACAAGAATCAACAGCAGCCTAAAAAGTGTTTCTAAATTACCAGTTACAATAATGGATACGAATTCTGATACGCAACGTTTTTCTTTTACTTATCGTATTTTCTCGCATATAAGCCGCACCTTGTTTTGTTTGGATGGAGCTTGAAAATCGGGGGTTCGGTTTATATCGTGTGCATTTATGATGGCTTTTTCACTATTTTGAGAATCTAAAGTCGGCATGCGGCTTATATTCGAGTACATACGAATTCAATTTATATAGCTTTAACAATTTTTGGCATGAAATTGAATAAAAAATATCTCAATACAAATTCCTCTATGTGTTAAGAAATACAATTAAGCACTTTCGTCGCCTCTTTCGCGTATTTAATGTTATTTTATTATGACTTACGATTTAATGATAAACTTTCTCACGGTGTATCATGATTTTAGACATTAAAATAAAGATCCCTACCGAGTTTTATTTCAATACAACTAATAGTTTTGATCATTTAAACCCTTGGGCAGGAAACTGCCCCGTCTGTAGATAATATATTAATTAAAAGAAGCTTATACAAATGGGAAACGTGACAAATAGAACAGTTTAATAAAATAACGCGACTGTGTAACTGTTTCAAGTTTACTGAAACAATAATAAGGCAATATTGTGAAACATGCACAATTATATAAAACTAAGATAATGAGAGACCACTTTTTACATTTATTTTGAAATCACTATATCATGAATTAATTGTAGAATGCCATGCAATGTGGTGAGTATTAAATAAAATAATGTATTTCAAACGATAATTAAATATCATATTATTATTAATTAACCTGCTGATATCGGCGAAAGGAGGACGTCTAGGATGATTAGTTCTCGTACATTAATAAACTAGCTGTGAATTCGATCTCGAGTGTTTCCACTTTGTTCGTATATATAATATATGGTGCTCATTCCACGAGCACTTTGCTTCCCGTTAGCAAATGTATTTGCTTCCTCATAGAGGAAGCATTAGTTATTTTTTTCAATAATAGAAAAATCAGAGAAATCAAATTTTTTACTCGAAATTATAATTTTTCGAGCTGGAAAAGGGAAGGGAAAAGTTCTGTCGCACCCTATCCCTTTCCCAGCTTTATGATTTATTTACAAGAATTATCAGAATTATTCTATTTGAAAATTTATGATCAAAAAGTATTTTCTATTCATGCGTCAACTTTGAATTATGTCGATGAAAAACGTTTTTCTGTTTGAAACAGATGATTCAAATATTATAAATGAGCATAACTTCCTTAATCTTCAATAAAGTGTAATAATATTATAGATCAATCGATTTGCCTCGAATCAAGGAATCTTTCATATTCTTGCATCAACTTTGAATTATGTCGAAGAAAAAAGTTTCATTATAAAAAACCGCATTTTCAAATATTATGCATTACCATAGCTTTCTTACTCTCCAATACAATGTATTAATATTATAGGTCAATTGATTTGACTCCAATCAACACATCTTTTTTGTTCTTGCATCAACTTTGAATTATGTTAATGAAAAATGTTTTACTATAAAAAACCGATTTTCAAAATATATAAATTACCATAACTTCCCTACTCTGTAATGAAATGTATTAATATTATGGGTCAATCGGTTCTTCTCAGACCAAGGAATCTTTTATGTTCTTGCATCAACTTTGAATTATGTTCAAGAAAAAAGTTTTACTATAAAAACCCGTATTTTCAAATATTATGCATTACCATAGCTTCCCTACTCTTTAATAAAATGTATTAATATTATAGGTCAATCAATTCGACTCAAATCAACACATCTTTTCTGTTCTTGCATCAACTTTGAATTATGTGAATGAAAAAAGTTTTGCTATGAAAAACCGATTTTCAAAATATATAAATTACCATAACGTCCCTACTCTTTAATGAAATGTATTAATATTATAGGTCAATCGATTCTTCTCGAACCAAGGAATCTTTTGTATTCTTGCATCAATTTTGAATTATGTCGAAGAAAAAATTTTTACTATAAAAACCGATTTTTAAAATATTATTGAGTGCTAAAAAAAACTGCAATAAATATTTTTAGAAATCCTTCCGTCAGTTTCAAGATATTAATGAGAAACCTAAGCCCTGCAAATTTCATCAATTTATCTGCAACCGTTTTCTAGTTATCGTGTTCACAAAAAAGTGTGAAATCCACACACACATCCACACACACATCCATGCACACACACCTCCACACACACCCATCAGGACAATTGCTTATAACATTGTATTAGACATTTTTAAATTGAGGAAGGTTTAATTAAATGAATTTAATAATTTTGGAAAATGTTACCATTACAAAGTGTCCTCTATGAGGAAGCAATACATTAACAAAATATATTGAATAGCAATAATATAAATTTATTGAAATAAATTAAAGATTAGCCTTTTTTCAATATATATAGTTAAAAGTTTGTCATAGGGACAACCGCAGGAATTCGCCGGGAGCGGGTGCTAATCTGAAAAATTGCACCCGCTCCCAGCGAAATCGCGGTAAAATTTCAGCTGTAACCACGTCTCCCGACCGTGAGATAGGTGGTTACAGTCTGCAACGAATTCAATACGACGATCCGGCAAAAGTCTCGTGCACCCTGAGGACACGGAGCGACCCAAGGACGACCGCATTCTGCATTTTCCCCGCAAGTGTATCAGCATTTTGTTGACACGCAGGGCTGCTTTTCAGACTATTAACCAGTGAAACCTTGGCACCTCCGAAAGCGCCGATGATCAAGACGATTAGCTTAACAGAATATTCCGGGTACAATCGTCGAAACTCCCTTATGAGATCTTTATACCTCTCCCTCTTTTCCTTCTCCTTGGCTATGACGTTTTTGTCAGCTGGTGCCGAAAATTCAATAACGAACATGGTTCCTATCTCGAAGTCAAGGAGAAGTATGTCAGGCCTCGAGTGCGCAACAAAAACAATTGTCGAGAATATGAACTTCCAGTATATGCGGCACTTCGCATTTTCGACAATGGACTCTATTTCTCTAGGAGCGTTTATCGGAAAAGTATTTGAGCTAATGCGGTAAGAGTGACAGAGATGGTAATAAAGCACTCTTAGTGCCCCATTGTGCCTTTGGATGTAGGTCGTTCCCGCATGAGTTGGACAACTAGATAGTATGTGTCCTAGATGCTCGGGGTGTTCATGATACGCTCTGCAGCTATCATCGGGAATGTCTTGGCTCAAAATGTGGCGACGGTAATCTAGAGTGGAAATGACACCGTCTTGACATGCCAAAATGAAGCCTTCCGTGCCCGGCTTCAATCTGGGTGATCTAAGGAAAGCAAATGTTATCTCATACGACATCGACTGATCTTCCACATTTCTGTGGAAGATGCCGTGCATCCTCTTGTCGAGGAGCTGTTCGCGGAAGTTTTTCTCCTGTGCTTTCTTAATCCGGGCCTTCAGGAGTGAGTATTCGAAATCGATAAGATTTGATGCATTTTGCTCACCCCTGATAGTGAAGTCAAGGCCGAGTGTTTCAGCAGCCTCCTCCGCTGCCCATTTTCGACTATATGTGCTGTACCCAGAATAATCCTGTTGTGAAGACATTTAAGGTTCAGTATTCCGCAACCACCTTGACGGCGTGAGATGTAAAGTCGCGGAACAAAAGACTTAAGGTGCATGCTTTTGTTTATGTGCATAAACTTTCGGGACCCGATATCGAGGAATCTGAGCTCGTCCTTCGTCCATGGAACTACTCCAAATGAATAGAGTACTACTGGGACGGCAAGCATGTTCGTCGCAGATACTTTGTTCCTCGCCGACAGTTCGGAAGCCATATCGGTCGGATGAGACGTTTGTATCTGCATCGGAGAGTATCCTTTATAGACGTCACGTCCTGAATGCAGCTCTGTGTCAAGGTGTCGTGTAGCGCTTCTGTCGACGAGCTCAGGATCTTCGGAGATGCCATTAAGTTTTCCTTTCTTCAAATAAACCTTGGCGCATTTCTTTAACCCGTACACCATTCGAATCTCTTTGACAATGCCTAGAGCTAGATGTAGTTTTTCTAGATTTTTAGCATAGATCTTAAGATCATCCATGTAAAATACATGAGTTACCTTATGATTTCAATTTCCAGGTTTGCCCAGGAAGTACCCTTCGAAATGGCGAAGTGCGAGAGATAGTGGCAATAATGTGAGGCAAAAGAGGTGAGGGCTCATGGTGTCGCCCTGAAACACACCTCTCTGGAAGGTGACACTGTTAGGGATCACGATGTTTTCCAGATGAGATAGTAAATCTGGTTTTCCAAAGCAACATTAATCTCTCTAATCACCTCACGATGTGTGGATGAACCTTCAACCTTTCCAACAGACAGATGATAAGTCTATGGGAGGTTGAATCGAAAGCTTTCCGGTAATCAATCCAGGCCATCGATAGGTAACGCGGATAGGACGCAGCGTCTTTACAGGCACATCTATCGATGAGCAGGTTTTCCCGACATCCTGCTACGCCTTTCTTTGAGCCGCGTTCACAGAAAAAACTAAGAATAAAATTTGTTGCAGGAAATTTTTTAGAGCGTTAAAGTTTTTTTCAGCCAACTTCGCGTCTTTCAAAATACATGTGTTTGTCATGGAAAAATAAAAGAAAGTTCAACCGATATTTGTGTAAAGTTTATCCTTTGAAGTTAATTTTTGTTGCAAAGAATCTTTCGTCGGAAATCGATGTAAAGTTTATCTTCTGTTTTTTCTGTGTTGCTCGTACACCTCTCGACACACAGGTCCAATTTTTCGAACAATCCTATCATTGAGGATAGCTGTGAAGATCTTATACAGTGTGTTCAGACAAGTTATTATCCTGTAATTCTTAGGGTCAGCTAAGTTGCCCGTCTTCCGTAGGAGCACTGTGCGCCCTTCCACCAACCACCCCGGAATAGGCTCTTCCGACTTTAGATATGAGGTAAAAATTCGGGCCAGATGCTGGTGGGTTGAAGGAAACTTCTTTCACCAGAAGGTCTTGATACCATCTTGTCCCGGAGCGGAATAGTTCTTCATGCCTCTTAATACGTTTTTCACCGCCTCGGTAGTGATAGATGGGCATTCCTCCTCAGGTGTTATGAGGGCACTGCACAGCTCCTTGAAGCTATTTATATTCTTACATTTCTCTTATATATATATATATAT
>CAKNYM010053077.1:450237-467158 GCA_932195095.1 Andricus curvator
TATATATATATATATATATATATATATATATATATATATATATATAGGTGTATATATATTTCTATTTTATTCAATTTTATTGATGGAGAACCTATTATAAGTGCCCAGGTTTTAAATTTTTTATCACACCTCTATTATATATTTTCCCCTATTGTATTCAGAAGGTTGCAGGATTTTGGCAATCCTTGAAAAAAATGTTTAAAAATACAGTTATACTCTTATATCTCGCTGTTTCGCAGAAATAGTAATTTTCATTGCTTTGACCAGCGCAAAATAATTTTTTTTAATCGAACACCAAATCAGAGATTTTTTCTTTGTATTAGCTACATTTTTCATCAATAAGATATTTCTGTTAAACTTATATAAATATTTTTTTAAAAACTACGAAAATCTCAATTTTGATGTAAATTTGACGCTCGTAAGCTCTAAATAATTTTTAAAAATCTGTAAAAATTAGGAGCGTATTTTCTCACTCATAGGAATAAACTGTCGCGACACGCCCAACTGGGAGCAACTGCTATCTAAAAATGAGACCTGCTCCCAGTAGAACCGCGGTAAATCACTCCTATGGCCACGTCTCGCGACCATGAGATGGGTGGCCACAGGGCACGATGAAATCACAACGACAGGCTAGCGAAACCCTCGTGTGTCCTGAGGACACGAAGCGACCCAAGGATGACAGCCTTCTGCATCCATCTCGCAAGTGCCTTGGGATATTTTTGGGTACAGTCGTTGCAGCTCCCTTTTAAGGTCTTGATACCTCTCCTCCTTTTTCTTCTTCTTGACAGTGATGTTGTATTCGGCCAGGGCCGAGAATTCGATCACGAATATAGTTCGTTTGTCGAATTCTTGGAGAACGATGTTAGGCCTCGAGTGTCCAATGGAAACTGCTGTCCGAAAATCGAAGTTCTAGAAAATTTGGCACTCCTTGTTTTGGACATGTGACTCTATCTCCCTTGGAGCGTTCGGCATGGCAGGGTCGCGGTGAACACCGTCAGAGCAACAAAGATGGTAATAAAGCTCTCTCAGGACCGCATTATGTCTGTAGTCTCCATTGAGCATTCGAGGCCCAACATCGTTCTCCAAGACTTCGAGAAACGGACTATATTCGTGATCGAATTCTCGGCTCCGGCCGACTACAACATCACTGATAAGAAGAAGAAAACGGAGGAGAGGTTACCTTAAATGGGAGCTGCAATGGCTGTACCCAAAATATTCAGTTAAAGTAATTGCCCTTGTTCGTAACCTTAAAGTCATACCCGCGTGCCAAAAATATGCCAAGGCACTTGCGAGATGGATGCAGACAGCTGTCATCCTTGGATCGCTTCGTGTCCTCAAGACACACGATGATTTCGCGGGCTAGTCATTGTGATTTCGTTGTGTCCTGTGGCCTAGTTTGGTGCAGATTATTGGTTATTGATTGATCGCGTGATCTTGAGATTTATTCAAATTGATTATGAGTTTTTTGACAATCTAATAAAAAACATTTTCTGAATCAAATAAACAAAGGTTCCACACAATTTACATTGCAAGGGGTTTTCCCTAGAATTGTCTTGTCCTTATATATTTTGTAGTTTAAAAAAATGAATAAAAAATATCACAAGAATATACAATTCCTCGTTGATCCATTTTCAATGTAAATTTCGCTGTGTCACATTTTGTACTTAACCATTTAAATATAAGTTAGTACACAAACTTATACCCATCATAATACTACATTTGGTATAGGTATCAACACAGTTTGACCAACCAAAAAATTCTCTTTCGTCAATCAGATATTTTGTTGTCTATATAATAACCATATTCTAGGTTTGAATTAACAAAAATATTGTTGATTCAACCAAGTCTTTTTCTGGGTGCATATTTATATCTGAGCGGACATATGCACAAAAATATAAGCTATTTTAAAAATTAATTTTTTTTCCTAATAAAGTTCTATTTGCAACTACGAATTTCGTTTTGAAAATCTATGGTATTAAAAAGCAATTTGAAACTGTTTTCTACAAATAATAAAAAACAATTTCATGAATTTTTGTTTGTGCAAAAGTTGGTTTTCTATAGGTTAAGAAAAAAAATCTTTAAAAATTTCGCGAGGCATAATAAACAATTGGTACTGTTTCGTCACAAACAATATAATGACGTAGTTATTCAAACATTATTACCCTCTGAAAAAAATGTTCATCAAGAAAACAAAAATTTTATAGATTTATTCCAGACGTATACGCAAAGTTAAAAAGTTTATCGGCATTGTAGGAGTCAATACGTGACGAATAAAGCTATAATTACTGCCATATATAATTCTGTGCTTTCACCTACTGCAGGACTCGGATTCATTTGAGAAATTCAGAATAGTGTCAATAGTAGCATACATTTTTTAAATGTTACATCGAGGAGTATATAATAATAATATTATATATATATATATGAATCAAAAAAATAATATTTCAATATAATTTTAAATAATTATTTTTAATAATATAAATTTTTTAAATGATAATAAGTATTAATTGTGTTGCAACATTATTCATTAATCAAAAAATAAGTTTTTTTTCAAAACTTTTTAAATAAAGCTATAAAATCGTTTGAGAAACCCTGAAATCTGTTGAGATCCTCTGAGATATCTGAAAAATTCGTCAATTTTTGTTAATTTCTTGAAATCTTAGAAAACCTCTAAAACCTGGTGAAATCCCTAAAGGTCTCTAGTAATCCGTTAGAATACCTTGAAATTTTTTCAATATCACTGATATCCTGGATACCTTTTTAAAATCCTTTGAAATTTTCTGAAATCCTACAAAATTCTTTGAAAAACCTTAAGAAATGTTTAATCTCGTTAAATTCCTTGAAATCTTTGAAAATAGCCTAAATTATTTTAAATCCTTTGAAACGCCTTGAAATTTATAAGATTCATTATATCTTGTGAAATCCCTAGTGATCCCACAAAGATCGAATAAAATTCCATAAAATATAATAAAACATCTTGAAATCTATAATATCTTTCAAAATTGTTGCATTAGTCAGTTTATGTGTGAACGGTGACGCACGATGGCTCTGAGAAGCTCTACACCTGGGGTGATTGCTAGAGAGGTTGATCAGCGACTCGTGTTGGAGCGGTGCTGTGGGACGAGCATTTCTTTTGAATAAGCAACACGCTATTTCTAGATGGATCTAGTATCTATCATCCCTTCTCCTACACATCCCTTACTTACCCTTAACCTATAAATTCAGCACTGACTAGTGTTAGTAGTATCACGGAATTTTTCGTAAAACTAATCGGTCGTGTATAGCGCTAGGGCTAGTGTTACGGAATTTTCCGTAACGTTAGCCCTGAATGAGCTGGAAAAGGGGTTAGTCTTACGGGAAGTTACGTAACAGCAGACAGTTCGTATAAATTCCTCGATTTCCGGTAGTATACCGAGGCTAGAACCAAACGAGTTACGCTTACCCCGAAAGGGACTGGGCTTAATGATATAATAATAATAAATTATGGGAAGTCGAACAATGTCTGTTTAGATTGACAATGACATTTAGCGACTTCCTTCTCAGAAATTGCAAGAAAATTCTCTACAAGATTTCAACTAAAAAATGTATTTTTATCAATGATTGTTAAAATGTCTGAATTTTGTTATACTAATTACTTGCAATTGATGTCAGCTAATACCACACAAAAATTTACTCTAATATCTCTATCAAAAGACTGCGTTTTATACATTATCGCACTGTAAAACATATACGGAAAAATTTTAAATATGATATCTTCGTTTATAAACGTTGCAAACGTCCGTCACATGTTGTTTCTGTGTACCGTAGATCAATAAGTGAATTCAACTCAACGTCGACACTTTCATGCGAGCTTGCATGCCTATAGGTTGTCTTCCACAAATGTCCAAGCAAATGGCTCGACTGGGCGTCCAGCCCTCGAGTCATTCAAAACACATTTAAGCGAGCATTACTTTTCCTCCATATTGCCATTCGGGAATATTCAATCCCCTCCAGGCTGATCCTTCTTATCCTGAATGTTTTTTATCTACTTTGATCACAGTAAAAAAATTTTGGGGGATACGATTCTTATGAAAAGCAATTTATTCAAAAAGATCAACTCTATAAGCTGAAGGGATAAATCTTGATTTTGTAAGCAGAAGTGGGAAAGACTTCAGGGGTTACGCAGAAAAAACTAGGGTTTCTATTAGAGCCGATTTTTGGTTTCAAGGGAGCTGCAGAAAAAAGAAACCACACTTGTTGAAAAGGAACCCAAAATGACAAATTGGTCCAAAGGAACCCAAAGTATGAGTTCTAATAGAGATTTTTTTCACAGAACTCTTTTTCTGCCTCGACTCATTGTTATGCATCGAACTCCCGGTTTCAGTCCAGTTTCGGGGGTTGCCTGCAAATAGCCTTGGCCACAAGTCGGGGGATCCAAAAGTGAACAGTCACGGCCGCCTGAACCGTTTCCAATTGAAATGCATAATGTTGCGCAATATACTCGACTGAGTACTCGCACACTGCGGCCCTGCCGAGGCGAGAGTCGCAATCGTCTCTCGCCCTGCGCGCTGAGAAACTGCGTGGGCCATCAGTTCTAGGAAGGCCGAGACCGGCGGGGGGCAGAATCTGAAAGTTGGGTGTTATTATTATTATACCATACCGGGGGGACAGAATCTGAGAGTTGGGTGTAATACAGATTTAATGACATTGCACTGGGGAAAATTTAATAAAGAAACTAAAATTATAGAGATTATTCATTCTTGAAAGAAAAATATAATGGACATAATATGTGACAGTTTTTAAGGTTAAGTTTAAAACTTCTGTTGACTGCACTTTTTCATGGCGTCGTCTATCCTATATCAACGAACTGAAAAGAAACCCTAAAAATCTGCCCGCTCCGCGGGCACATTCTCATGGCGCGCTTCGCGCGCGGCTCGCTTCGCTCGCAAGTTTGAGCGCGCCTAGGGCGCGCGACTGTTGGATCTCGCGCTTCGCGCTCGATTATGTATTCACCTCGCGCTACGCGCTCGGGCGTATTTGCATCGCGCTTTACGCTAGGCTCCTCTAGATTTTTGAACTTCGTGTTCGACTTCGATGAAAAGAAAAACTTTGTTTGCAAATATTATAAAATTATCAAAACCTCTACATATTAAGTGATTGTTGAATTTGCTTTTGTTTTAGACTGAAAAGGAACTTTATTACATTCTCATTCTAATGAGAAGGTATTGGTTTTATGTAAAATTTGACATAGTCGGTTTTCATCAAATCTCCACGTTTTGAGACCCCCTGAGCCAGAAAAAACGGTTTTTACCAAGGTGTCTGTCTGTCTGTAGTCTGTCTGTCTGTCTGTCTGTCAGTCTGTCTGTCTGTCTGTCTGTCTGTCTGTCTGTAGCCACGATAACTTTCGAAAAAATTATCAGATTTGATTGAGCTTCGGCACACTTTTTTATGGCCAAAAAATAGAGAACGAGTTCGTTAACCAGCTATTTTGGATGAAAATTCAAAAAGTGAGCACATTTTGAAAATTTTTGAGACCACTTGTTTTGAAGATTTAAAAATTCTATGTATGGTTATTAGTAGTACGCAAAATGACGAACAAAATATTCTAATGACTTTTCGTGATAAAACAAAAATTACTGGAGTTATAGCATTTTCAAAATTCCAAAAAACAAACGAAAATGTACATTTTAAGCCGAAAAACGCACGATATGAAAAAAAGTCAAGAGGAGAAAAACGTTGCTTTTTGAACACCCTATAATATTTTCATAACAACTTTTTGAATTTTTTGAAAGATAAAAAATTCAAATTTTGATCGCACAAAAAAATAATCAAAAATTCCATTTTGCTGTGAAACTATGCAAGATACGAGAAAAGATCATTCCACCAAAATTGTGCACCCAAAAAAGATCTACAAACTTCTTATCATTCACTTTTTGATATGACGCGTAGTTTTTGTTTTATTCGTAAAAAACAGCATTGAAAATAGAAAAATCAAATTTTTAGACGAATAACATGAGCTACGAAAAAAATGACAAGAACAACATTTGTTCATCCAAGGAAGACGCACAAATTTGTTGTGAATCATGTTTCGATAGGATGCGTAGTTTTTGTTTTATTCGTGAAAATAACATTGACAATAAAAAAAATCAAATTTTTGAAAAAACAATGCAAGGTACGAAAACAGATAAATGAACAAAAATTGTGCATTCAAAAAAGATTTACAAACTTGTAATCAATTTTAGCACAAGCTAAAATAAAATTTTAATGAATAAAATTTGTCGCCTAAATTATATCATTATTTTTCATTTGAAATCAAATACAAATTTAGTAATTTGTATATGAAGAACATATGACACGAAGCACAAAGTGCACGCTCAGTGTATTTGCCAAATCGCACGTCGTAAGTGCGTTCAAACATTTTTGTTTCTATCATACGGTGCACAGAACCGAGCGTGGAACGCAAGGTTCAAATGATTTTCAAATGAAATATCGAGCGCGAAGCGCGAGTGTCTGGATGAGAATGTGTTCCTTAAGGTCGATAGAACCTTGAGTAAATGAAGTTCCTTTTCAGTCTAAAATAAAAACAAATTTAACAATCACTTAATATGTAGAGGTTTTGATAATTTTATAATATTTGCAAACAAACTTTTTCTTTTCATCGAAGTCGAACACGAAGTTGAAAAATCTAGAGCAACCGAGCGTAAAGCGCGATGTAGATACGCCCGAGCGCGTAGCGCGAGGTGAATACATAATCGAGCGCGAAGCGCGAGATAAATATATGATCGAGCGCGAAGCGCGAGAACCAACAGTTGCGCGCCCTAGGCGCGCTCAAACTTGCGAGCGAAGCGAGCCGCGCGCGAAGCGCGCGATGAGAATGTGCCCGCGAAGCGGGCAGATTTTTTACTCAAGGTTCTATCGACCTTAAGGAACACATTCTCATCCAGACACTCGCGCTTCGCGCTCGATATTTGATTTGAAAATAATTTGAACCGTATGATAGAAACAAAAAAGTTTGAGCGCACTTACGGCGTGCGATTTGGTAAATACACTGAGCGCGCACTTTGTGCTTCGTGTTATATGTTCTTCATATACAAATTACTAAATTTGTATTTGATTTCAAATGAAAAGTAATGATATAATTCAGGCGACAAATTTTATTAGTTAACATTTTATTTTAGCTTGTGCCGTTTATCAAAAAAGTTAATTTTTTCATTTTGAATATATTCTTACCACAAAAATTGATTACGGGTGTGTAAGTCTTTTTTGAATGCACAATTTTTGTTCATTTATATGTTTTCGTACCTTGCATTGTTTTTTCAAAAATTTGATTTTTTTTACTGTCAATGTTATTTTCACGAATAAAACAAAAACCACGCATCCTATCGAAACATGAGTCACAATAAATTTGTACCTCTTCCTTGGATGAACAAATTTTGTTTCGGTCATTTTTTCGTAGCTGGTAATATTCGTCTGAAAACTCGATTTTTCTATTTTCAATGCTGTTTTTTACGAATAAAACAAAAACTACGCGTCATATCAAGAAGTGAATGATAAGAAATTTGTAGATCTTTTTTAGGTGCACAATTTTGGTGAGATGACCTTTTCTGGTATCTTGCATAGTTTTACAGCAAAATGGCTTTTTTGATTTTTCATTAATTTTTTGTGCGATCAAAATTTGAATTTTTTATTTTTCGAAAAATTCAAAAAGTTGTCATGAAAATATTATAGGGTGTTCAGGAATCAACGTTTTTTTCCTCTTGACTTTTTTTCATATCGTGCGTTTTTCGGCTTAAAATGATCATTTTCGTTTGTTTTTTGGAATTTTGAAAATGCTATAACTCCAGTAATTTTTTTTTTTATCACGAAAAGTCATGAGAATATTTTGTTCGTCACTTTGCGTACTACTAATAACCGTACATAGAATTTTCAAATCTTCCAAAAAAGTGGTCTCAAAAATTTTCAAAATGTGCTCACTTTTTGGATTTTCATCCAAAATAGCTGGTTAACGAACTCGTTCTCTATTTTTCGGCCATAAAAAAGTGTGCCAAAGCTCAATCAAATCTGATCATTTTTTCGATAGTTATCGTGGCTACAGACAGACAGACAGACAGACAGACTACAGACAGACACCTTCGTAAAAATCGTTTTTTCTGACTCAGGAGGTCTCAAAACGTGGAGATTTGATGAAAACCGACTATGTCAAATTTTACATAAAACCAATACCTTCTCATTAGAATGAGAATGTAAAAATGAGTTCTATTGGAGTCACAGTTCTACATAATGTAAATCTAAAAGTCGCCCATTTTTACTTGAGGTGCTCGTATTTTTACTAATGAAATATATTTTATTTAGTGCTTGTACGTCTCACAATTATGAAAGTTTTCAGCATTTTTCAGAACATATTTAGAACATGACAAAGAATCTTAAAATAGACATTTGGTTGTAATATTCAGATTACAAATCGTATAAATTATTACATGAAAATGTGTACGTTAATTAAGTTTCAGGATTATATTATGCCATGTTTGAAACTAGAAAAAGATAGGGGAAAAGAGTACCTAAATTGAAAATTAAACTTGGATATTGTATTCTGAACACATAAATTTTGATTTTAATAATCTCCTTTAATCTAAAAAGTAATTACCTAAAATTCCTTGGGGGCCTGTACGCTTTATTTCGAGATTGTACACTATCCGCTGGAGTCAGGTGACAAATGAAAACATCATCAAATTCTAAAATAGTCTTCAAAATTGTATTTTTTATATTTCTTAAAAGTCAAGAATTTCTTAATAATTTATATCATTCAAGTATTTAATAAAATACAGCAGTATAGAAAATCATTTTTGGATACTTTCCAATAAAAATTTACTTTCTGAATACTTTAATTTAGAAGTTTTTTTTTGACATAGCACATTCTAACTCTCAAAGAAAGTGAATTTTATAACGCCCATACTGCGGCATGTCAAAATTTAAACAGTAAGTATACCATTAAGCCATTTCCCTTTCAGGGTAGGCGTGACACTACCCGATTCAGGTAGTGTTTCTAGGTGGATAGTTTCTTGTAGTAAATAACTACTACAAGTGTGGGCTCACCACACATAGTACATGTAAATTGTGAGAAATAGGTAATTATGGCTAAAATAATTACAACTTATTTTCCTTTGAGTAGACAAAACGATGAAAACCCACCCCTACATAAAGGGTGAAGAGAATCCGATTTCACAGAAAATCACTTAAAAAATACTCCTAACAAGAGTTAAGGATGTTCACTGCGTACCGTCCACTTCGAAATTGAGGAATTTTTTTAATGATTTACAAAATCAAGAAAGCTAACGATTGTTAATTGTCATTAATTTTGTAAGAGATACTGAAACCTACTTACGAGAAAAATAGGTGAGGTTAAAATTGTTTCTTTAGCAGTAGTTATACCTGAATTTTTGTTTGTACATTCGATGTAGTAAAAGGTTCAATTTATCCAATCCTCGATTCAATTCACCAGCAGCCGATTTATTCCTTGAAAGATTCCTTGCAACTCTCCTTGGTTGGTTTTTATTTTAAAAAATTATTTAGGAAAAAATCTGTTTAGAAAAATAATAATTGTACGATTTTCCCAAAAAAAAGATTCTAAAATAATAAGAACTAACCAAATAGGGTTGTACTGAATCTTTGGAAAAAATTGTCGGCCATAAGGTACATTCACACCTCCATGGAACGACAGGTGTTCATCTTACAAAATTCTTCCATGAGACTCTTTTCTCAATTTTTAACGACTAGTGACGCTCAGTATTCGGAATTTGCAAATTTTAAACTGACTTCCAAACAGATGGTTCTTCCTAAAAGGACCCCACAGATGATTTTCACTTATGCTAAATAAATAAAAAAATAAATAAATTTTGTGCTTACAGAACTTCCACATGATCCTGTAGTTACACTCTTTAAAAAAAAACGAAATTGGATGAATCTCATTGTGCTTATATTTATAGATTCACATGTATCTTACAATGAAATCAATATTTTCCAATAATGGAATTTCATATTCTGAAGTACCACATGATTTCCAAAATTTTCTTTTTTCTTAAACAGATGCCCTGGAATGTCTCAAAGTCTCTTAAAATATCTTGATATTCTTTGTGATTTCTTAACTTATATCACATTTTCAATTAGGTTTATATTTTGAAAATATTTAGAGAAATATTCAAGATTCACAAGCGCCAAGAATTCAGAATATGTATACAAAAAAACTTATTTGTATAATTTTAAAAAATGGAAACAAATAGAAATTTAATTATTCTTATACATAAATTCAAAAGCATTGAAAAATTTAAAACTTCAGAAGGGTTGAAAAATGTATTTCGCAACTCCATGAAGTAGTTACATAAATACAAGAATATTTTAATGGTCATAAAAAAGTAAAAGCTGCTTTTAATTCTTTTATTTTTAATTTGGCCAAATTTTTATATTAGAGGTTTGAAGAAATATCTAAAATTATTTTAAGTTAGAAGAGCTTTCAGAGCTACACAATCGGTTTAGTATTTCAAAACCAATTGAAAAATTTCTTATGAATTATTATTTAAGTCTGCCAGCTTAACAAAAATAATTATTATTTCGATGCGAATATTCATCCCGCTGTCAGGAAGAATTTACGCATGTGTTCCTCGTTTCCATCGGTATGAATATCGAGTGGAAGGGTGGTACTTTAATATTCTTCCAAATGAACGCAATTATTTATCTTGATGAAAAATGGACCTTTCAAATTACTGGCTTAATATAGCTCGATTAATTGATCTCATTTATATATTTAATTAATAACTTTCTTAAACTGTCCAACATTTGCTTTTTGTATTATTACGTCAAATCAGAAGAATTTTTAAGTAGAATTTCAATTGAAATATTTTTTGTTAAACTGTCATGAGTGCGAAGCCCATCTTTCTAGAGTTTTTTTTAATTTTCTCAAAATTAGGTGACTTTTAGATTCTTCCTATCTCATTTTTACATTCGAGGACCAAGTACTGAAAAGCTAAAAAATATAAATAAAAACAGATCTTGCGTAAGCCACGATATTGTTTGTTGAATGCATACCTAGTATATCTGATTATCAAACTTGAAATCTCATTTCAAGTTTGCATAGTTTGTAAAGTAGGGCCTAAGTATGCCTGGCTATATTTAAAAACGCCGAGAATCGTGAATGAGATGACATTGATGAAATAGGTCAATGTCTTGCATGGCTCTACAACCTTAGGTTAGGCTATAAGGAACTTCCACGCCAACATCAAGAATCAGCACGATCCTATAGATTATTTAACAACTCGCAGATAATCATAACTCTGATGTGCACAATAAAAAATTTGATTGATGGTGTACTGAAATTTATTATGAATCAATTTGATTTAACGTTTTCTGAAGATACACGATACCATCCAATTCCACACAGAAAAAAACTAAGGTTTCAATTTTGTTTCAGGTCATTTTCTTACAAACTCATTTTAAACTTCAGTTATGCTCACTCTCTTGATCCATGTCAACTTTGAAAAACAATTGAATTGCTTTCAATATTCGTATTGCTCAATATGAACCAATTATGGTTCAATTTTGTTTCAGTACATTATGACGCCGTTCCTTTGTTCAAAATGAAACTTTATTTTTTTCTGTGCTATATTATAGCTCCTGACTCTTTTTGTTCATAAGAAACTGTAAAAATATCGTTTCACTTCATTTATAGGAATGAAATTCACGATTTTTATTTAATAAAAAATCTTGTAGAATTCCGGGGGCTCACTTTTCTTCTCGTTAATTTCAATATCACTAATAATAAAGAGAAGATATAAATTATGGAATTGCTAAAAATCTAATTTTTTTTGTCTCTATTTTCATTTGCGATATATAAATATTTTCTGAATGAATAAGTACTTTGAAACATATTTTTCATTGCCAGTGAAATGTACGTAACTTTTCGCGTGTCAAAAATTTAAAAAGGTTATATGAACTAATGATATTTGAGGTAAAATTTGTTGATAAGCTGTTCGTTTAAGGAACTAGTTCTTGTATTATTTTCGTAAAGTAGATGTACGTTTCTATTTATGTTGTAAAATAATAATGTAGCAGGAAAGAACTCATTAAGTTTTTATATATCTGTATTTTGTAATTTAGGAATTATTTATGTTATTTATTAACACCCACATTACCTCAGTTGGTAACAATTTACAATTGTTCTTTTTTATATCATATCACTGCGATCGTGAAACATATTTATTCATGCGAATATTACCGACTAAATTTTTTTGTGAATTTATTGAGGGGTCATCCAAAAATAACGTAAGATATTTTGGAAGGGTGGGGGGGGGGTTGTAGAATCTGACTGTTTCTTATGAATTAAAAAAAATGTAATAGTTCATTTTTAAACAAGAAAAGATTTTCATTTTAAATAAAAAACAGTTAACTTGAATACAAAAATACGAATTGTCAATAGAAGAGTTGAATCCTCAACCAGAACAGATTCATTTTCAATCAAACACTTTTATTTTTAACCAAAAAAATATCAAATTTCTACCAAAAGAGATGAATTTTCAAATAAAAAATAAAAACGAATTTTCAAAAAGAGTTGAATTTTCAACAACGAAAGATTTTTCAGGCAATAAAAAAAATTTTAACCAAAATGTTGAATTTTCAATCAAATAATTCAATTTTCAATCAATAAGATGATTTTTGCACAACATTAATTTTTTAACAAAAAGACCACTTTTCAGCAAAACACATGAATTATTAACAAAATAGTTGAATTTTCGACGAAAAAAGGTGAATTTTTAATCCAAATAAAATTAATTTTTAGCCAAAAATAGAATAGTTATATTTTGATTTAAAAAAATTAATTTTCAATAAAAAAAAAACTTTCTCCAAAACAGTTGAATTTTCTACCAAATAGTGGAACTGTCTACCAAATTGTTGATTTTTCTAAAGAACCGTGGAATTTTGAACCCTAAAAATATTAATTTCCAGAAAAAATGTTATTTTTCAACTGAACAGTTAAATTTTCAAACAAATTTTTAAGAAAGTAATTCAAGTTTCAACCAAGGCGTTGAATTATCAACCTAAAAAGATTTATTATTATCAACGAAAAATTCTATAGTTGATATTTCAACCAAAAAAGATTTTAATTTTTAATAAAAAACCCTTTAATTTAACCTAAAGAGGCGGTTTTTTTACAAAATACTTGAAACTTCAACTAAAACAGATTAATTTTATACCGGAGCGTTGTATTTTTAACCCAGAGGATTAATTTTCTACCAACAAATAATAGTTATATTTTAAGTGAAGAAAATTCATTCTCAACAACAACAAAAAGAATATTCAACCAAAAAAAACGAGTTTTCAGCAAAATAGTTAAATTTTTAACCAAAGAAAGGAATTCATAACTACAAGGAAGTAGTTCAACTTTTAATGATGGTGTTGAATTCAACCAAAAAGGACGAATTTTCAACAAAACACTTGAAACCTCAACTAAACCAGATTAATTTTAAACCAACCGTTGTATTTTCAACAAAGAGGATTAATCTTTTACCAAAAAATAATAGTTCTATTTTCAGTTTAAAAAATTCATTATTAATAAAAAAACTATTTTTCAACAAAAAAGTTACAATTTTAAACGAAGAAATTAATTTTTAACAAAGTTGTTTGAATTTCGACTAAATGGTTGATTTTTCTGCCAAATTTTTGAATTTTCGACCCGAAAATATGAGTTTTGTACAAAATAGTTGAATTGTCAATCCAAAAATGTGAATTTGAAAAAAAAATAATTTTTAATCGAAGCAGATTAATTTTTTACCATACAGTTGCATTTTTAACCAAAAAAGATTAAATTTTAAAAGACAAATGTTCAAAAAAATATTTGAACTTTAGAAAAAAAATGTTTAGTCAAATAGAAAAAGAAATTAATAAAATTATTGAATTTTCTAACAAAAAAGAGACGAATTTTCAACAAAACTGTTATGCAAGGTGATGCTTATTCAATGCAAATCATTTTCACAAAGTTTGCTGAATAGTAATTTCAATTTT
This sequence comes from Andricus curvator, assembly GCA_932195095.1. Taxonomy (NCBI): domain Eukaryota; kingdom Metazoa; phylum Arthropoda; class Insecta; order Hymenoptera; family Cynipidae; genus Andricus; species Andricus curvator. The sequence continues at coordinate 464,266 of CAKNYM010053077.1, forward strand.
CTATAGAAAACTGAAAAAACGTACAATCCAAAAAAATTTTGAAAATCGGAAACAGAATTCTGTTGAAAAGTAGCGTATGAAGATCCTGAATGTGTATAATTAATTTGGAGGCCATTGTTCCATTGTCATTTTAAAATTGTAAAAAGTTCTTATATTGCTTAACTTCGTTCAAACAATCAGAAGGCAATGTTTTTACATTGAAGACAGGCTGCATCACGTTTACAATTTCACAATGCAACCTACTTATTGTTTCCATAGAGTTAAGAATGTTACACCATCGCGTTATTTTATTAAACTTTTTTATATTTTACGTTTCACATTTTTATAACCGTTTTTTAATTATTCTATACAATACTATGTAAACTTATTAATTTGTTTTAAGCAATTACTTGCTTTCCACTATTGAATTAGGAAATATCTCGACTAATCGAATCAGTTCTTAAATTTTATCAATTTTTATATAAGGAGGCAATAAAGTATCTTTTGCGCAAGAAAAAAAGCTATATAATTCAAATAAACTTCTTCAAGGGATTCAATTCATACTTATTCAAGGTGATGTTTATTCAAGGCAAATCATTTTTACAAAGTTTGGTAAATGATTGCAATTTTCTATAGAAAATTAGAAAAATGTACAACCGAGAAGAAATTTTGAAAATCGTAAACAGAACTCAGTTTAAAATTAGCGCATGAGGAACGTGAATATGCATAATTAATGTATACCCCATATTTCTTAACTTTGTCCAAACAATCAGAAGGCAATATTTTGAAAATGGAAACAGACTAGGTCACGGTAACAATTTCTAAATATGGCCTTATTAATTTGTCAATAGCGTCAAAAATAATACACCATCGCATCGTTTTATTAAACTTTTCTATTTTTCACGTTTTCCATGTTTTTCACAAATTTTTAATTCAATTTTCCGTGAAATACTCCCCTTTTAATTTTGGTTAAATTAGGATATCAAGATTCCTTATGAAATCACCCTTCATTTTTAAAAAAATGTATGGAGACTCTTCTGTTTACAGAATCTCGTCATTTTAGTGAGACCATTCGCTGCGCGGTGCTGCCAGTACCTCCACTCACAAACTATAGAAGCTGCAAATTTTGTTTTATCTCCTTGGAAAAAATTTTCCTATGCTCAGCTTGGCTTGGGTTTATTACTTAGGGGTGCGTGGAAAAAAATGGTTGACTTGTAATGCTAATTGTTATAAACAAGTTCTATTTTCAAAGACTGAATATTATAGATTGCTCATTTTTAAGGGATATTTGGGCTATAATATTACTTACTTTTATCGACAAATTGATACTTGATTACAAAAACATATCTCCCCATATTATTTGTTAATTTTAGAAACAAATTATGTAAAAAAATTCCCGTTACGAACATTTGAAGTCAACAATAAATAATGTTAACTCTTAATTGTCCTTAATTCATGTTGTCAGCAAAGTTTAGTGTTGAAAATATATTATTCGATATTATTTATTAAATTTAGAAACAAATTATGAATTTGGATATTTACAGAAATAATATCATGTCACTGCTAACACGGGCTGACATTTGTTTATAAAATTTGTTTCTAAGATTAAAAAATAATACTAAGTCATAAACTTTCCTTCCTAAATTCTTATAAATCTCACTGGTAACATAAATTAAGGACAATTAAGGGATAAAATTATCTTTTGTTGACTTCAAATGTTCGTAGTGGGAATTTGATTAAATAATTTGTTACTAAAATTAACAAATAGTATCGGGAGACATATTTTTGTGATCAAGTATCACATTGTCGATAAAAGAAAGTAATATTATAGCCGAAGTATCCCTTGCAAATGAGCAATCTATGATGTTCAGTGTTTTTTTTTAATAGAACTTGTTTATAACCATTATAATTACAATTTAACAACTTTTGCAGGTCACGCACCCCTCAGTATTAAACCCAAACCACTTATTATTTTTTTTTTAATGAAAGGTGATTTTATAAGGAATCTTTATATCCTAATTTAACCAAAATTAAAAGGGAAGTATTTCACGAAAAATTTAATAAAAAATTTGTTTGGGCTTTTTTTTAGGCAAAATTTCAATATTTGTTGTTAAAAATGTTATAGTTCAAAAATGTATAATTTCACCTTAGATACCTCCAAATTTCAACAAAATTCAATTATCAGGTCCAGGAATGTCGTTAATTACAAAAAATCCAATCAAAAATTCAATATGGCGTCACTCCCAAAATTTTGCAAATTTAACAAATTCATTTGGGCCTGAAATGTCTTTTATAATTTCCTTATAATAACTATAATTTCACCAAGTTTCATTAATTACATAGATTTTTTTGCGCAAAAGATACTTTATTACCTCTTTAAATCAAAATTGATAAAATTTAAGTAATTACTAGTAGAAGGTTACAGATTCAATTAGCGAAAAATGAGCCACCAAAGATTAGTAGAACATTACTGATTTGATTAGTCTCGAGATATTTCCCAATTCAATAGTGGAAAGCAAGTAATTACTTGATATAAATTAATACATTTACATATTATTGCATATAATAATTAAAAAGCGGTTATAAAAATGTAAAACGTAAAATATAAAAAAGTTTAATAAAATAACGGGATGGTGTAACATTCTTAACTCTATGGAAACAATAAGTAGGTCATATTGTGAAATTGTAAACGTGATGTAGCCTGTCTCCAATTTAAAAACATTGCCTTCTGATTGTTTGAAAAAGTGAAACAACATAAGAATATTTTGCAGGTTATTACCATTTATATATGTTAACGTCCGAGTTTTTAAATTTGTAATTAATATAAATTTCTGTGTTAAAACGATTACATCGGACAAATAAAATTTGAAAAACAAGAAAAAATCTGCCTCAGCCCGGATTTGAACCGGGAACG
>CAKNYM010053077.1:470424-567317 GCA_932195095.1 Andricus curvator
AGGGTTGGGTCCCCGCTGGGCGGCAACTCCAGATGCCCCTGTGAGTGTGTGAGGGTTGGGTCCCCGCTGGGCGGCGACTCCGGATGTCCCTATGAGTGTGTGAGGGTTGGGTCCCCGCTGGGCGGCAACTCCAGATGTCCCTGTGAGTGAAGCTGAAAGGAATAATAGAAAAAATGTTCCTAAACCTACGTTAGAAGTACATGTTTGATGACCTGAAAATGTTAAAAATAGAGGAGGGAGAGGGGCCGGGTTAAACAAATAATAACACCTTTATTTTAGAATCCCAAAAAAACGAGGTCGAATGATAGAATACGTCGCAGAGCGCAACGGTGTCGTACCCGTGATCCGTGATGCGGTCAGAGGTCCGGTGGCTGCACAGCCGAAGCGGCCATCTAGTCGTTCAGGGGGTCAGTAATGTCGCTGGGTCGAGGGCAGCTCTACACCCTGGACATTGCGCGTCCAGGGCGGGTCACGATCCCTTGTAGTAGACTGTCGACTACCCTTTAGTCGGCGAGTGTCTGTGGTCGAGGGCAGCTCTACACCCTGGACATTGCGCGTCCCGAGTGGGTCACGATCCCTCGTAGTAGACTGTCGACGACTTTTTTTGTCGGCGAGTGTCGGTGTGTTGTGGCTCTTCCGTTGTCCATGCTGTCCCACGGGGCTGGGAAGTGTTACGACCTTTTCTCGTGGGCTGCTAAAGTTGCTGGGAAATCGACATTGCGCGTCGTAGATCCGAGGTTCGAGTGTTTTCGTGCTGTGAGAGCACCGATATTTATGCCCGTACCCGCTGAGCAGCGCGCACCAGTTGGGTAGGACGTGGTGGGGGACGGGTTGCGGTTGGTCGCTGTGGCGACGTGCGCGAGCCAACCCGTGCGGCATTCGTCGTAGTGGGGTAGATTCTGAACGTCGCGCGAGAAGAGGGGATGTCGCTTGCCGCGGAGTAGCGGTGACGCGGAAAGTAGGGATACTCAGGAGACGATTGGCTCCTGGCGAAAAACGGGGATATAGCAGCGTGGATTGGCTACCATGTAAAAACGGGGAATGTAGTACGCTGATTGGCGGTTGTCGTGGGCACGAGCGAAACTGGTTGTCACGAAAGATCTTGTGCCCTCTGTAACGCATTCCATCTGACCTGTCAATTTATTATTGTAAACACATAAAAAACATACATAGTTAATATTAAAAAACAAAATAAGTCAAAACGTCGCGTGAAAGAAAGTTTTATAATTTGTCGATACGCTGGCGGGCGACAAAGTTTCGGAATATATTTATCACGTAAATATTACTTCTTTAATTTTATATTGCATATATTTTTTTAAATGTCGAGTTCTCATGATTTTAGTAAATAGAAAGATTTCAAGCTTGATATATATGAAAAGATGACCTTAATTTTCAGAGAGTTGCTATCCTGAAAGGATCTAAACTGTGATTTTTGATTTGAAAATGTGTAATCTTTGATATCTCCAAATAGCATGGTCCTCAAATTGGACTGCTTTCATAGTTCTCTCCATTCAATTTGAATAAATTGCGCCTGCTTTAAAATGAAATTCTGTTTATTTGAATTCATAATCTGAACGCTGAGAAAATAAAGAAATAAATTATAAAATAAATCTGGCTAACCCTTTTCCAGCTCGTTCATGACTAGTGTTATGGAAAATTCCGTAATACTAATTAGTGTCTAAAAAATAAGTAATGTATTTTTTTATTCCCGCAGTATCATTACCTTAGCATTTACTTTAATTATGAAAGAATAATATTATTTGACAAATCTGCTTTGAAGCGAGTGATCAACCCGAGTCGAAATTTTATATCTCTTTTAGACTTCTAAATTGTAGGACTTGATAGGAATTAGGAGGACTTGTAGAGGTCTTAATTTGTATTAGATTAAGCCCTCTCTTAGTCCTCCGAAGTGGCACAAAAGTCCATTTTCCCCACTTTTAGGGCTAAAATAGGGCCTAATTTAATAAAAATGTAGCCCTCTATAGGGCCTCCTAAGTCCTCTGTTTAGGCCCTGCTGTAGCCCTCGAAATCCTCTTGACGAAAAGTGACGTCACATGACTATTTACCCCAGGAAAAAACACTTTTTATCAGTTCACTAATTGTTGCAATTAGTTTTAATGGGGATCAATTAAAAATTGTTGTAAAAAAGCAATGCTGTTTTTCATGGAAATATAATCAGACTATAAAATTAGCCCTATACTTTTGGTGTCCGCCTGTTTGTCCAGAAGTAAATGGTCATCTTCTCGTGTGACGTTACTTCTCACCTTGAAAGATTTCGGGCTCTGTACCTAAAAAACTATTCTAGATTATTTTCTAGGAAACATAAGGGCAATCAAAACAACAGTTTTTATCATTATAAATTATATTATTATGAACCAAAAAATTTGAAGTGTATACCTACACAAAGTACAATATGAGTGAAAAGTATACTTTAATCCTTGTAACTGAAATTTGAATGAATAAATGCTTATCATACAATTTGCGTTGTAAAGAAAATTGCAAAATTCTATAAGAAATGAATCAGATTTTGTTTAAAGCACACTTGTTTATGTGCTTTTTGAACGCGAGCTTGTCAAAGGTGCGAATACTCAAAATTGGGCTAATAAATGAAGTTCCATAAATGTTTCCCCATAAAAAACAGAACAGAAGATATTAACGGATTTTAAATTTGTATTGACTTTTTTCGAATTTCAGAGAAACCAACTTTATAGCTATGCCTGATACACCATAAATGTTTTTATTATGCATATTAGCAAATTAAGTAAATAAACTAATTATAATGAATATGTAATTAAATAGAATAATTAAATTATATAAATACGAGAAAAGCACATAGGTCGTCAGGACGTAAGCGAATCAAAAGAGGGCCTCGAGGTCCAATGGGATTCAAAAGAGGACGTGGAGGGTTAAGCAGGACTAAAGGAGGCCTTAAATGGAATCATGCAGGGCTAAAGTAGGGCCAAAATTTCGACTCGGGAAGCGCCAATCAAGAGGAGGTATTCATTTTTCCTTGAATCCTAGAAGAAGGTTATAGGGGAAAAGGAATGACAGAGGAGGCTGGAAAAGGTGAGACGTTAAACGTCAAATGATACGGCTGAGAGATGAGAGGTCAAAGTTGAGAGTTTATAGGTCCAATAATAAATATCATAGGTCAATGATCATATTCAAAGATCAAAGGTCAGTGATAAAATTTCATAGATCAGAGATCATATGTCAATGGTGAGGGGTCAAGTGTCATAGATTCGGATCGAAGGTCAAAAGCCAAATGTCAAAGGATAAAAGTGAATGGTCAGAGGTAACACGTGAAATGTCAAACGAGGGAGGTCATTCGTGAAAGCTCTCTCCCTCTTACGGATCTTCCCTTCTCTTTCCCCCTCTAATACCCACCATTAGCAACGTTTTGAGGGGGTTTGCGAGGAGGGGGTGGGATGAGGTATATACGAAAAAATGCAATTTAAAATTTATAAAAATATTTTTTCCAGCAATAATTAAGACTTTCCAATCAGAAAAAACTACCCTAATCACACGAAGAATCTAAATGCTCGTGATTTTTTGCCAAAAATAAGCGTTAATTGCTCAAAGGCTTAGATTTTGCAAGCACATTTTTTCAGCCCTTGAGTTGCATTTTATTCTTCGTACACCCTCTTTTCTGTTCCCTACCCTCATTTAACACACTTAAGTAAACCACGAAGAATGTCCTCTTAATGCCTACCTGCGTGATTCGTAAATCGTGAGCCATAGAAGTTCCACGAATGTACAGCTAGTCAGCTACTTCAAAAAAGTGGGGCACCGCGACTATCAAAAGTCAATCGCGTTATTAGGAAGCCGGTCTATTACTAAAGTCACGTCTTGCGTGACGAAAACCAGTTAGGAGTCAGGTGAGAAATTTCCAATAATATGCGTAAGCACGCGGTTTGCGTCACTTCCTGAAAGCTTTTACCTTTATTTTTATGGCTCATCTCGAATATTGATACTACATTATGAGTTTTAAAGGGTTGCAAGGAAAGACTTAAAATCCAGCTAGTTTAATTTGGTTCAACGACATGTGGGTGCGGTCTTGATATTTGTCGAATCATCTCATCGATTTAATGAAACCGAGCTGAAAGAGTTATACTAAGAGAAAATCGATCCTCGGTCAAAGACCTCGAAAGCTACCCCCAGGACAGTGACTAACTAAATTCATTGCACTTGCTCCTCGTAAAATCATGTTAGCTTCAGCGTCCCGAATTTACTGGGAGAAAGAAACGTGTAAATCCTTTCACCTTTTCTAGAGAGGATCAGGACTTTTTAGTTAGTGGGAAAATATATGTAGCTGATTCAAGGAAATGCAAGGATGACTGCTAGAAATTAATGAGACCAATTTTCCTACGGTTGTAAAAGTAAATTCTTTAGAAAAAAAATACGACTCCGGAGTTGTTGAGAAAGTTCCTCGGGTTGAAATATTCAGGTTAATAATGTCACCTTGCATTTTGTAAGGATTAAGTTGGAATTATTCAGGGAGATCAATATTTTATTAATTGGTGAGACCTTAGTAGACTTGGAAAATTAAAGGAAGATTTTTAATAGATAATTTTTTTGTTCAGTAATATGAATTGCAAAATTTCTTCAAATAATACAATAGTGGAACCATTTTAATTGTTATTTTTTGACGGCGATCATTTCACAATTAAACAGTACAAAATTTTTATTCTCAGGTACCGATTGTTTTTAAAATGTCCTTATTATTTTACCTGTATAAAATTGCCAAAACAATATGACCAAAAAATTGTTTTATATCTTAACCGAGAGGTTAATACCACAATCAAACATATTTTATTATTTTAACCTGAATTTTGTGTGTGCAGAATTTGCACCTTTGCGGGAAGAAAAAATTTAACTAATGATTCAAAAATCGCAACGATTCAGAAAAAAATAAATGGACTTTTTTATAGAATTTTATGTCAAGTGTACATAATGGTGATAAAATATCTTTATCATATTTCTTTGAATTTTTTATATACAGGAAGTTTGATTTGGCAAGTTTTTTCTTTGTCATGATTTTATAAAATTATCACATGTTCTTCTTCGCGATAATTATATGTCCTATTGCGTTATTCTTTCAGGAATTTCTAACAAGCATGCCATCTTAATCAGAAAGTTATTTTTCAAAAGAAATTCTATATTATTTTAGAAAATAATTGTATTTTCATACGGCTTTCAAAAATTTGATCTCTTTATTTAAACATAAGTTCATTATTCTTCTTCATTTTTCAATCGCGATATTTCCGGACATTTTATTTTTTGGAAAGTAAGTGTTAGAAACCATCGGGGGTGCTTTTTTTTTGCTGCCGACCGCTGGTGCCCTTCTTTGACCCGTGCTTCTGAACTGCTACACAGATATTGACGCCTCTTCTGACCGGCAGCAACAAAACTGCACCCCCGCTGCTTTCTAACACTTACTTTCCAACAAAAAAAATGTCCGAAAATATCGAGATTTCCACCAAAAATAAAACAATCACATTCTTCCGGGAGATTGTAAATAATTGCAGAGCCTATCCGTTACAGTTTGGAGTTTGAATCGCTTTAATATCTTCATCAGAACTGAAGATAGTATAGTTGTACACTTTTGTAATTTTAAGCAACAATTTTTTTTATTTCTTGAATTTGTCAACTGCAATTCGTTCACAAATGTTTTCTTCCTATTCATGAATTTTTTGAATTTTTCCCATTAACTCTTGTATACACGGAAAAAAGTAGATAGTTAGATTCACTTTTATGTATTGTTAACTTGAAGTTTACTTGTTCGCATTGTAGAAGAAACAATTCAAATAGTTTTTGATACTGAATGAGATAGTGATCTCAAAATATACAAAGTCTGAAGTCAGCATTACTACTTCAAATTGTAAAAAGAAAGATTACTAGAACAAGTAGCTTCAATAACTATTTGAAACAGTACATTTGAACATGTAAACTGTATGAATAACTAATTTTCATAGTAAGCAAAGAATTGTGAGTTTGACTTTTGCAAGTGAGTTCGATCTGCTCTTTCGCATTGCAATAAGCACTGCGCGAGATTGTTAGCCTTACTATTTGAAATTGTAAGTAAGTTCAGTGGCACAACTAGAAACGTGTAGGCCCCCTCCGCAACATTTTTTAGGCGATCCGTTTGAAATTAAAAAAGAAGGACGGCTTATAACTTGCTTATCAGTAAAACAGCGGATTTTCGCTTCTCAATCTATAAGACAGACTGCGCACTGACATTTTACAAAACTAAATAAATTATCGGAAAATATTTTATGTTTTCTCTTTTATCATAATATTAGTTGAGATAATTATTATAAATGAACATAGTGAATAAATCTACTTTATACTTCAATACTGTTTTTTTGTTTTGTACAAAATTTTCAGAATTTAAAAATATTATAAAGAATTATATATAAAAACTTTTTCACATTATTTCTACTATGGAATTTTCTGCTTATGATATTTTTAATTTCTTATAATTAATATATAATAGTAGAAATAATACATAATAATACATTGTTTTCGACATATCATTTTTTGAAACAATAATTAAAAAATAATTTGTAATAAAATTTTAGTTCAAATTAATTTCCAATTTTAACGTAGTAATAATTTTTTCAACCTTTTCACATTGATATTTGTAGAAATTACTACCATTTCATGAAAAAAAAAATATTTTTTCATTTTTTTTCAGATTTTCAACAACAATCAAATCTACCATACTACAATGATATCGCGATCTTTAATATTACAGGGATCACAGCGTAAAAGGAGCTCAAAAAAGGGGAAATAGGGTGGTTTTCGCACGAAAAAGGGGAAAGATTAAACATTTATTTTCATGTGTCGAAAAGAACAAACAACCTTTTCGTAAGAAATGTTACATTTTTAAATAATTTTAAATAATTTTTCAATGATTTCTGCCATTAAAGATTTTTTTTTTTAAATTGGATATACATCATTGGAAATCCATCCAGAGTGAAATGAAAAAGTCTGGGAAAAAATAAAATTAGTTAAATACATATTATTATTTTTTATCCATGGGAAACATTTTTTTCGTGGTGATTTGTAATAATCGTGGTGAGAAACGTTCGAAAATCGCAAAAAAGATATGAGATCCCAAAAATCCTAATGCACGACAAACATTTTTTTCCGAAAAAGAAAAAAATGTTTCTTTGGTTCAAGCTGAATAAATTTCAGTTTCGACATATTCAACTTTTTTTAAATGTGTGCATATGACTCAATCCAAAAAAAAACATGTTTTTGCACATTTTCAAAAAAATTGTAACTGAGCAAGAAATTTATTTTTAACTTACGCAATTTTTTAAATTTTCAACGAGTAAGATCATTTTTGAACAAAATAGTTGAATTGTTGAATTAAGAACATCAGTTTTTAACCAAAAATCGAATAGTTATACAGGGTGTTTTTTTTAACTTGAGACTACGAAATATCTCAAAGATACGCATCCTACGGAAAAAATGTCTGGAATAAAAACTTTTTATTTTCGAGGGGGAAAAAATATTTGCTAAAATTTACCCCACCCCACCCCCACAGGAGGCAGGGGTGGGGGTAACTTTGTAATTTCAAAGGGCAACCCCAATTTTTTATCACAGATTCAGATTCTCCTTTACGAAATACGTAAGTTTTATTCGGAAAATTTGTTTCGATTCGCGATAGATGGCGCTGCAATTGCGAAAAATGAAATTGTTGACACTACTTTTAGCTCTACCCAGGAATAACGACGCGGACGTAGTAGTTGTCTATTCCCTTCGGGGTGCTTAATTTCGGTGAGTCCCCTTGCCTCTCACCACAGGGATGCTTGATTTCGATTAACTATTTTACAATAAGTGCTCAAAATGGTGTCCTCGCACTTCGATGCACTTCTTAATCCGAGCTTTGAAAGATTCCACACAACTGCGAATTGTGTCTGGTGATATTTGTGCACAAGCAGACCTGATTCGCTCCATCATGTTATCACGAGTTGTGGGCACTTCTTGATACACGCGATTCTTTAGATAACCCCACAAATAGAAATCCGGCGCCGTAAGATCTGGCGATCTGGCAGGCCAATTTACTGGACCTCCTCTACCGATCCATCGTCCATTGAATTCGCGATTGAGTACTTCCCTCGCGATTGCCGCATAATGTGCTGGACAACCGTCATGTTGAAACCACATGTTGTGTCGCACTTCCAAGCTTAGGTCTTCCAGCAATATTGGAAGTTGATTTTCTAAAAAGTTACGATATTTTTCACCGTTCAAATTTCTATCAATAAAATACGGACCGATAAGTTGATCTCCAATTATTCCACACCAAACGTTCACGGACCATGGACGCTGATGCTCAACTTCACGCAACCAATGTGGATTTTCTACACTCCTATAATGCATGTTGTGCCGATTAACGATACCATGGTTTGTGAAAGACGACTCGTCTGTGAAGAGTACTAGAAAAAAGAAATTCGGGTTTCCTTGTATCTGCTGAACCGCCCATTGACAAAATGTCACTCGGTTCTGAAAATCATTGCCATGAAGTTCTTGATGCAGTGAAATATGATACGGATGATAATTATTACGTTTTAATACCTTCCAAACACTGGATAGAGACATTCCGGAATCGCGGCTTAGTTGTCGAGTACTAACATGAGGGTCATGAGTGACTGCAGCTAAAATTGCAATTTCATTATCAAGTCCAGTAACTGTTACTTGACGCTTCCTTTTTTTCGGTTGTACACTTCCGTCAGTGATGAAGTTTCGGACAACCCGGTAAAAAGAAGCGCGTGAAGGAACACTTTCTGGAAAGCGTTGAGCATAAATAAGCGTGAGAGCATCATTGATATGCCTGCCACTTTCTCCATAAATGAGAATCATTTCAATCTTCTGTTGCTGAGATAGAATTTCCATTGTAAAAGTAATGAAGTAAGGTAATGAGGAAATACAACGAAAACCAAACCAACTCAAACGAACGTGACCAACAACAATAACCCAAACGAAAGCAACCAACACACCCAAATCAAATGAACACAATCAACCTTCCTAATGAATAAACGTTAAGCACGGGCAGACGCGGTTATCGCTCGGCCGGAATGACGTCGAGGATTGTAGACAGTGGAGACTCGATGATATGTAATGTCTACATCCAAAATCGACTGTCGTCAACCAACTTCATTCGGGAATGGTTTTCGACAGTTTTATCACTTTTACTGTCCCGTTGCTAAAAGTTCAAGCACCCCGATGGATGGTGAGAGGCAAGGGGACTCACCGAAATTAAGCACCCCGAAGGGAATAGACAACTACTACGTCCTCGTCGTTATTCCTGGGTAGAGCTAAAAGTAGTGTCAACAATTTCATTTTTCGCAATTGCAGCGCCATTTGAAATAACAAAGTTACCCCCACCCCTGCCTCCTGTGAGAGTGGGGTAAATTTTAGTAAATCTTTTTTCCCCCTCGAAAATAAAAAGTTTTTATTCCAGACATTTTTTCCGCAGGATGAGTATTTTTTTAGATATTCCGTTGTCTCAAGTTAAAAAAAACACCCTGTATTTTCGTTTCAAAAAATTAATTTTCAATTGAAAAAAACCGAATTTTCTCCCAAATTGTTGAATTTTGAAGCCTTAATAAAGAATTTTCTACAATGCAGTTGAGTTTTCAACATGAAAATATGAATTAATAATAAAAAATTTAATTTTCAACCAAACATTACAATTGTTAGTTAAAAAACCTACTTTTTAACAAACAAGAAGAAACTGTAACTAAAATGATGAATTTTTAACTAAGAAATTAATTTTTAACAAAGTTGTTCAAAATTGGACCAATTAGTTGAATTTCCCACCAAACTATTGAATTTTCCAGAGAAAATTCAAATTTTCTACAGAACAGTTGAATCTTGAATCCGAAAACACGAATTTTCAACAAGAGTTGAGTTTTCAACCAAAAAAGATTTTTTAGACAGTGAAGAAAAAAAATTGTATTCAAAATGTCGTATTTTAAAGCAAGAAGATTATTTTTCTACAGAAAAAGAACGAATTTTTAACGGATTGCATACATTTTTAGCCAAATGTTTGAATTTTCAAAATAAAAAAGATCAACTTTGAACCAAAAATGGAATTGCTACATTTTCATTTCAAGAAACTAATTTTCAAATGAAAAAACCAATTTTCCACCAAATTATTGAATTTTCGTGCCAAAAAAAGTACTTTCTACAATACACTCGAATTTTTAACTCAAAAATATAAGCTTTCAATACAAAAATAATTTTCAATCAAAAATTGCAATTTTCAGTTTGAAAAAGTGAATTTTTAACAAAGTAGTTTCATTTTCAACCAAAAAGAAAGCTTTTCAACAAAATGAATATATCTTCAACCAAATAGTTACATTTTTAACCAACTTTCTGTCAAAAAATATAACTTTTGAACGAAATTTGAACTTGCAACCAAATAGTTCAATTTCCGACTAAAAAAGATCAATTTTCAAACACAAATGGAATAGTTCAATTGTGAGTTTAAAAATAGTATATTGTGCTACAAGTGCGGAAAGTAGGCAGTTCCACACGAGTGCGAAGTTTGCTGTACGAGCTAGAGGCTAGTCGAAGGGGAGTTGTAGGCGAGTCGTAGGCGAGCTGTAAACGAGCCGAAGACAAGCCGGAAACGACCCGAAGATGAGCCGATGGCAAGTACTGTAAACTTCACAAGAGTTGCAACTGTCTACTTTCAGCACCTGTTGCACACGATATTTTTTGTAACAAATGCAGGAAATTTTCGATTTGAGAAACAATAAGCATACATTTTTTGGAAATTTATGGTAATTTTTGGAAGTTTATGGTAAAATTACCAAAAATTACCGAAAATATCCGGAAATTTTCGATGAATTTGTATATTACCGAAATTTTCCAGAAATTCAAGGTATCCAATGGTTCTTTGAAAAAAACCGAAAATTTCCGGAAAATGGAAAATTGCTAAATTTCCAAAATTTCCGAAAATTTATGGAAAGTTGCTAAATCAATGGAAATTTCAGGTAGCCAAAGCTTTTTGGAAGAAATTAAAAAATTTCCGGAAATTTATGGAAAATTACTAAATTTCCCAGATTTCCGGAAATTTATGGAAAATTGATAAATTTCCCAAAATTCCGGAAATTTATGGAAAATTGATAAATTACCAGAAATTTCAGGTATCCACGAATTTCTAAAATTTTCGGTAATTTATCGGTAATTGATGGTAGTTTATCAGTCATTTATGGTAACTTATCACTTCGAGTTTGTCCAATCACTATTCACTACTCACAATCAGTTTCTCAAGCATCTAATCATAATGAAGTAAGGTTATTATTCCAACAGTCCTGGAAAGTAAATACAAATCGAAATGCGCAAGCGCAGCAGCTAGAAAAAGTAATCTTGCCTCGAAAAGCGAACATTTCGTGCATGTGTTACAAAAAATTAATTTTCAACAAAAAAAAGTTTTAACAATAGTTAAATTTTCAAGTAAAGATTTAAAAAAAATTAAAAATTGCTCAAGTTAGAACATTTAAAATTGCAGTTGATGAGTTTGGAATATTCCATTTTTTAATTAGGTATTTAACTTTGTACATTTCAACTAAAATGCATTAATCTTCTAATATCCAATACGTATTTAAAAAATAATATATATTTTGTAACTGTTCCAATTTTATATTGGATAATAACTTCTGTCTGCAGTTTTCACATTCTCAACTTGCTTTAAAATGTTTCATTTTCAAATTTGTTTATGAGTATTTATTTTTAATGGTCTGCACTTGGAACGTGTACCTTATTTATTCATAAATAATTTATTTAAGTGCTATAATTGCTTTAATTATTATTCAATAATGGGTACAATTTCAAATATCGTATATTTAAAGAGAAAAGGGGGAAGGTTTTTGAGAATGGAGGGGAAATGGGGAATTTCAAGAAAAAAGGGGAAACTAAGAAAAGCAGGGAAAGACTGTGCACCCTGATATTAATTTCTCGGAACCGAATATTTTTTGTTTGTTTTAAACAGTTTTTATTTTAATTCAGCATCCCCATATCTCATGAGAAAAATTTTATTTGTGCAAAAAATCTCAATTTAAATCACTATTCAACGTTTGTCTCATCTTAAAATAGTGATTTCGATTTTGCATTTGATATATTATTACGATGTTTAAACTATTCTTTATTTATATATCAGTTATGTAAATGAATGTTGCGTTTTAAATAAAGTGAGATGATAATAAAATAAAATAAAAATTCCAAAAGTTTCATTCAAAAACATTTTTTCTAGCCTTAATTTGCAATAATACAAAATATGTACTTTTTAAAAATTGTAATTTAATTCATTTTATAATAATATACATATAAATTACTAATAATATATTTACTGTGTGAGTTAATACTTCTAAGCAAAATATTTTTCCCAAGCTCGTTAGAAAATATTAGAAATCATCAGTAAGAGATTAATTAAAAAAATGTTAAGTAAACATTTATTATCATTTCTTAGCTGGCCACGTTTTTCTCAGAGGAACCGCTTGACCGAGAGTTTGTCAGAAAAATCTAAGCGGTTCCGTAGCTCACTTGACTAATCCGTGCGCTAGATTTAGGTTTTAGGACATGTTTCAGGTAGTTAGGTAGGGTTCGATTCCCCAGCGGGGACGATTTTTCAAAGCGTTTGAGCGTGCGTTCATATGTGTAAGCCTCTGTGCGTGCAATTGTGTAAGAATAATCGTAAATTAAGTGCAGTAATCATAAATAAAATAATTTTTTCCTTTTCAAATCGATCGACATTTTATGTACATCATTTTTGTTGTCGAGAATTTCGAGCTAATCTATTTATAAATCGTGTATAGAATGCGTGCAGTGCATATACACATATACATATATGCGTTACAATGCGAAATCGGCAAAGTTACTCTTCACAGAAGTAAGGCATACTACACGAAATAGTAACTCTTATTCTCCTGAGTGTGGACGGTTACCAAGTGGTGCAGTGCATCCTACTATTTGTAATTGTTCATCCTACTCTTTTAAGAAGTCAGTTCAAATAACCTGAATGCGAAATAGTAATTTTAACAAAATTCACCGACGAAAAGCTGCGGTTCAATTTAAAATAGTTAGAGCTGCTGGTTCACAGAGTTTTTTTAACGTTCCACTTTTTTCCGTGTAAGAAATAATGCTCTAAATGTGCCTGAAATTCCTTACTTTTTTTACATTTTTCAGTCTGCAAAGCACAAAAATTTTTTTACAGTAACGTCTTCAAGCTTATTTACGTATAACACTTTCAGCTTTCAAATGACTATTTACTTATTACTCTAGCGAATTATTATGTGTACGCACTACGCATTATGTTGGAAATATATCTAGAGAACACAGCAATTAAAAAAGTTTCAACAAAGGGTACCATACCATATTCAATTTTTCGGACTTTCAATTCAACATTTGACCGAAATCATTTCAAAACGTTATGAGTATTTGAATTTTTGAAATTAAAAACGCGGAATATCAAAAAATGTTCAAAATTGTTGTTGAGAGTGTGGTATTTTAAAGCTGATATAGATAGTTAGCTTCTTATTTCTGATTTAAATTTGATAGAGTTTCTCGTTATATTTCCAAATCCGTTGAAGTTTTCCTAAAAGCCAAGCCCAAAATTGACCAAATTTTTCCGAAAATACTCAAAGTCAATTTACTCAAAAACCCCACCGTTTTTTTCTCTTAATTTTTTCTAAATTCTTCATAATGTAAATATTTAATAATAGCTTTGTGTCTGCGTCTTGGAGATAAAAGAGCTTTTTTGTCTGAAAAACGGCAATTCACATTTGTTGCCAAAACTTTTTCCTATTTAGCGTTATTTTTCAGATTTGTGTCAAAATATGACTCTATAAAATCCTTTAAGATTTATTTTTTTCTCTACAACACAATTTTATTGTGTCGTGAAAAACTAAAAAGATCTTAATTTAATAGTTTTAACAATATGTTTTTGGATGAATAATGAAGTTAGTTAGAAACAAATGGAGGGTATACGTAATTAAAAAAATACGCACTGCAAAAGGGATGAGTTTGATGTAAAAATGGTTAAAGCTTTCAAATTACGTTCTACATACTTCGTTTATTATGATACAATAAAATTGTATTTTTCAGGTACTATCAATTTCAAAGGATTTTATTAATATTTTCGGAAAAATTTAGCAAATAACGCGAGATGGGAAAAATTGTCAAAAGACATTTTTCTAGAAGTCTTATAGTGAAACAATTTTCTTCCTTCGATTTCTTTCGCATTTTATGTCGTTTTGGCAAAAAATATGAATTTTCGTTTCTCAGAAAAAAAATTATCTTTTCTTTCCAACGTACGCACACAGGGCTGGCTATTAATGAATTTATTCCTTATATTAGGAAGAATCTAGAAAAAATCAAGAGAAAAAAACGATGGGATTTTTGAACGCATTGGCTTTGAATATTTAAAAAAAACTGTTAATTTTTTACTTTTACAAATTTTTCGAACGGAGTTTTAAATAGGACGAGAAATTCTATCAGAATCAGAAAGAAGAAAATAAACATATATTACCTTACAAAATATCACGCTTTTAACAAAAATGTTGAACATTTTTTGATAATCCGTGTTTTCAATTCAAAAAATTCAAATACTCATAACTTGATCAAAAAAATCTTTTCGTCAAACGGTAAAAACCGTGACGTCTTATTCCTTTTTAAAAACAAAATCTTTGAATGGCAAGTGATTTTGTGATTTTATTACGGATTGCCTGTGCTATTTGAAGCGCATTCGGTCATTTATTCAAATGAAAAAACTTGAAACAGTTCGTAACATTAAATAGTTCAAATAAAAATTTAATATTGTGTTTTGCAGCACGCATTGCTACACAGAAATTATTTCTCTAATAACTTTCTGCCAAATAAAATCTGACAGCATAAAATTCCTCACAAAATTAGTGCTTTAGAACATAGATTTTCGCATGTTTTAAGCTACTCAAGAGTTTAGGGAAAAAAATTATCCTCAGATTTATACAATAATTATCGGAATCAAAGGATCTCTTTGATGCCAGGGCCATGCAGTTTAAAAATAATGGCTCTCAAATAAAATTTGCAAAAGAGTAAACATATACAAAAATAGAATAATAATATCAAACACAAAATTTATCATTATAGATTTTTTTTTGGAACAGAAATGTTTTAAAATATATGAGCCCTATTTGTTTTATGTGAATCGCTTACAAAATCCCTCGAGCCCTCTTTACTATTCCCAAATTCCAATATGTTATTTTCTATCTCCTTTTTAAGTTTATAATTGCAATAATCGTTTAAATTCCTAACTGCAGTGGTCATAAAACAGATAACTTTTTTATTCGATTCTCTGAAAAGCAGTGAAAATTACAAATTTCAGTTCCATCCCAATTATTTCGAGTCTTACTTTTCGATCGCAGTTTTTATTCCAGCAATAACGATTACCGAGTTCATTGTAGCGTATTTGAATAATGTAGCATATCTACAATTTTCCAGTTTCACGTTTTAATCTTTGCGGTTTAGCATACGCGCTCATTTTGCGATTTAAAATTATTCATAAAGGGCTGTCCATAAACTACGTTACCAATTTAAAAGGGCGGGTGGGGTGAGACTTCACACTCTTCACACTTTCTACACTGTTCCCCTTTTTTAATGAATTATTCTCTTTTTTCTCTGTTTTCAAAAAACTTCCTCTTTTTCTCGTTTTTTTCGCTTAATTGGGGACTAAATGTATAGAACCAAATAAGAAAATCAAACTATTTTTGGTTGAAACGTCTATTTATATTTTTGGTTTGGGATTGATCTCGCTTGGTTCTAAATTCTACTGTTTGGTTGACAATTGAACTATTTTGTTGAAAATGCAACTATTAAAGATTAAAAATTTAAGTTAATTATTTAATTTTAAATTCATGTAATTTAATTAAATTAAATTAAAGATAAGTTTTATTTTCGGCTGAAAGTTAATTTTTTAACTAACAATTGAACTATTGTATTTTTGGCAGGAATTAATCTTTTTTAGCTGAAAACTTGACTTTCTGGTTAAAAATTTAAATCTTTTTCAGTCCAAATTCAACATTTTTTGAAAATGAATCTATTGTGGTAGAGGATTTAACTATAATAAATTTAAAATGTAAAGTTTAACATTTTAAAATTTTAAATTAAAGCTTTTTCGGGTTTCAATCGTGTGCGAAACTATGAATGTTGTCGACGTTTCGTGAATATTGCAGTTCACTTCTTCAGGGCTGACCTGAAACTGAAGTTTCAGGTTATGTTGTTCTTATATATGTATTCTCTACGATCCCTGTGATTGGCCAGAGCGCCCCATAGTGGGGACTGGTCGAACTTGATTGGCCAATCAAGTCTTTTTTAAAAACCCAGGGAGGACGGAAAGCCAAATCGGATTAGTATTATATCCATTGTCTCTATTGATGTTATTAGGGTGTTTTAAGATTTCGATTGCTTCTCTATGTTTTCTTGGAAATTTATTCCACGTTCTTGCAATGACGGTTGTTTTGTCAAATAAAATGCTATGTCCTGTTTTGATATGAAGCTCAGCTACTGCTGATTGCGTGAAATGTTTTAGCCTGACTTTACTCTCATGTTCCTTTACACGTTGACTTACCGCCCTCCCGGTTTCTCCAATATAGACTTTGACACAAGAACAAGGGATTTTATATACTCCTGGATCACTGAAAGTTTCCTTTTTATCTTTAGGGTTGTTTAGAAGTTGTCCTATTTTCGCAGGTGGCTTAAATATAGTTTGGATGTTGTATTTGTTGAGAATTCTTCCTATTTGTTCTGTGATACCTTGAATGTAGGGTAGGATGGTGGTCGTTTTTCTCTCTTTTTCTTTAGTAGGTTGTGTTGACTTGTTTTTTTGAGTGTATTTTGTTATTGCTTTATTAATTTGTTTGTTTGTGTAATCGTTTTTTATAAGCACTTGTTTAAAATTTTGTAGTACCTTTTCTAAGTTATCTTTATCTGTTATGGAGAGAGCTCTGTATACAAGGGAGTTTATGACCTAATGTGTTATCAGATCTTTTGTAAACTAGTACGTCCCAGAAAGGTAATTTTCCGTTTTGTTCAATTTCCATGGTGAACTTGATAATAGGGTGTATTTTATTGATGAAATTGAAGAAATTGTGTAGTTCATCTAGTCCATGTCTCTATATGACAAAAGTGTCGTCAACGTAACGGCACCAAAATTCCGGTTTAAGCTTGGATTTGTTAAAGATTTTAGTTTCTAGATTTTCCATAAAGATGTTGGCTATTACAGGTGAGATTGGAGATCCCATTGCTGCTCCTGAGGTTTTTTCGTAGAATTGGTTATTGAAAGAGAAGTAGGTATTAGTGAGACAGTGTTCTATTGAAGGTGTGAGATTGGAGGGGAAGTTCGCAAAGGATTTAATAATATCGATTGTATCAGAGATTGGTACTTTTGTAAAGAGAGATACTACGTCGAAACTCACTAGGATGTCTTGGGGTTGAATGTGAATCTGTTGTATCTTTTTGATGAAGTCAAAAGAGTTTTGGACGTGTGTGATAGAGTTTCCTGTGAAAGGATTCAGTTTTTTGGCGAGAAAGTGTGCTAGGTTGTAAGTTGGTGAGTTTATTGCGCTCACGATCGGTCTGAGTGGGATGTTGTTTTTGTGGATTTTTGGGAGTCCTTAAAGTTTTGGTGAGATGGGATTAGTAGGTTTTAATTTATATATTGTTTCGCTATCAAATTTTGAGTCTTTTAGAAGGGTTTCTGTTTTGCTGACTATTGTTTTTGTGGGGTCTTTTTTGAGTTTTTTATATGTATTGTCAGTAAGAAAGTCCATGATTTTGTTGTTATAGTCTTCTTTATTCATTATTACTGTTGCGTTGCCTTTGTCTGTGGGTAATATTATGATGTGTTTGTTCTGATTGAGTTCTTTAATTGCTGTTTTTTCTTGTTTTGTTAAGTTTGAGGAGGGAAGTTGGGCTTGGCGTAAGATGTTGGCCGTCCTACGCCGTATGGCATTTGCTTTTTCGGGTGGAAGGGTATATATTGTGGATTCCAAATTACTGATGATTTCTTGTTTCGGGATTTTTGAGGGAGCTACTGCAAAATTATGTCCTTTAGATAAGGCTGAAATCATTTCATTGATGAGAGGATGGTTAGAGATGTTTTTTACTGTGTTAGTTAATGGTGCGTGCCTTACTGGAAGTAATTTGTCAAATTTTATTTTTTGTTTTTGAGTGCAAAAATCTTTAATCCGTGGGATTGGTCAAATGATATGCGGTCCAATGTAGAACAAATGTCAAATCTGAGAGTGTTTGATAGGAAAAGGTGAAGTTTTAATAGTTTTTTGGAGATAGTGTGCAAGGTAAATTTGGTATGTTGTATTCTTTCTTTCAAGAAAAGCAAACTTGTATTATGTAGAATTGATTTGGAATTAGATGTTTCCAAATGGGTTTTCAACTGTAAGAATTTTGGGACGATGTTATTGTCCCTACACCGTTTTAAGAAAACTAAAGATGTAGTAGCTTAGCTTGAGAAGACCTGAGCTCACTAAAAGTGTTAGTTTTAGTAAGAAAACTTTCCCCTAGAGTTCTTTAATGATATATTTAATGCTTTCACGATGATTCATTGTAATAAAATTAAAATTTAAAATGTAAAGTTTAATATTTTTAAATTTAAAAATTAAAACTTTTTCGGGTTTCAATCGTGTGCGAAGCTATGAATGTTGCCGACGTTTCGTGAACATTGCAGTTCACTTCTTCAGGGCTGACCTGAAACTGAAGTTTCAGGTTATGTTGTTCTTATATATGTATTCTCTACAATGCCTGTGATTGGCCAGAGCGCCCCATGGTGGGGACTGGTCGAACTTGATCTCTCTTTACAAAAGTATCAATCTCTGATACAATCTATATTATTTAATCCTTTGCGAACTTCCCCTCCAATCTCACACCTTTAATAGAAAACTGTCTCACTAATACCTACTTCTCTTACAATAACCAATTCTACGAACAAACCTCAGGAGCAGCAATGGGATCTCCAATCTCACCTCTAATAGCCACCATCTTTATGGAAAATCTAGAAACTAAAATCTTTAACAAATCCAAGCTTAAAACCGAATTTTTGTGCCATTACGTTGACGACACTTTTGTCATATGGAGACATGGACTAGATGAACTACACAAGTTCTTCAATTTCATCAATAAAATACACCCTAATATCAAGTTCACCATGGAATGTGAACAAAACGGAAAATTACCTTTCTTGGACGTACTAGTTTACAAAAGATCTGATAACACATTAGGACATGAAGTTTACAGAAAACCCACCCATATAAACAGATACCTACATGCCTCCTCCCACCACCACCCATCTCAAAATCAATCGGTCATAAACTCCCTTGTATACACGGAGAGAAATCTGTTGCGAGTATCGCATCGGACGCTATTGCTCTTGTCGCAAGCGAGTGTTCGATGCAGATAATGTAAAAGATGATTGCAATCATCGGTCGGTAACCGTGCTGCCTTAGTACCAAAGTGTCCAATGCGAAAAGGGCATGCGCACTGACGCGCTGAACGCACCAATATTTCCATGCTGAAAACGCACGGAGTAGTCGGTGCGAAAATAGTACGGGTCCCGAGCGATTTTAAGATTTTTGGACTGCGCATGCTTGCGGTTACCATAGGCAACAAGTAGACGCGTTCAGTGTTGTTGTTTGTGGTTGATTCTCGTGGACGGACGATTATGGTCAGTGATTTTTCGTGATGTCAGTACGGTGTTTTTATGTGAAAAAATTTGTGTTATTGTGGAAGCAAGTGAAAATTATCAACTAATGCTTGTATGACATCTCAATAATAAGGTAGGAGTTTATACAGGTTCGCTTGTCGCCTATGGTAACCGCAAGCATGCGCAGTTCGAAAATCTTAAAAACGCTCGGGACCGGTACCATTTCCGCACGGACTACTCCGTGCGTTTTCATTATGGTAGTATTGGTGCGTTCAGCACATCGGTGTGCATGCCTTCTTCGCATCGCTTTTCGGCGTTATTCCAACTAGAGATTCTCATACCGGAATTGCACGAATCGAGGCGATTTTAGTATGGCACACGTGCTACACTTTCCGCATAGTACGTTCCCATGCAATACTCGCAACAGACTTCTCTCCGTGTACAGAGCTATCTCCATAACAGATAAAGATAACTTACAAAAGGAACTACAAAATGTTAAACAAATGCTGATAAAAAACGATAACACAAAGAAACAAATTAATAAAGCAATAAGAAAATACACTCAAAAAAACAAGTCAACACAACCTACTAAAGAAAGAGAGAGAAAAACGACCACCATCCTACCCTACATTCAAGGTATCACAGAACAAATAGGAAGAATTCTCAACAAACACAACATCCAAACTATATTTAAGCCACCTGCGAAAATAGGACGACTTCTAATCAACCCGAAAGATAAAAAGGAACCTTTCAGTGATCCAGGAGTATATAAAATCCCTTGTTCTTGTGGCAAAGTCTATATTGGAGAAACCGGGAGGGCGGTAAGTCAACGTGTAAAGGAACATGAGAGTAAAGTCAGGCTAAAACATTTCACGCAATCAGCAGTAGCTGAGCATCATATCGAAACAGGACATAGCATTTTATTTGACAAAACAACCGTCATCGCAAAAACATGCAATAAATTTCCAAGAAAACATAGTGAAGCAATCGAAATCTTAAAACACCCTAATAACATCAATAGGGACAATGGATATAATACTAATCCGATTTGGCTTTCCGTCCTCCCGGGTTTTTTAAAAAAGACTTGATTGGCCAATCAAGTTCGACCAGTCCCCACCATGGGCGCTCTGGCCAATCACAGGCATCGTAGAGAATACATATATAAGAACAACATAACCTGAAACTTCAGTTTCAGGTCAGGCCTGAAGAAGTGAACTGCAACGTTCAAGAAACGTCGGCAACATTCATAGTTTCGCACACGATTGAAACCCGAAAAAGCTTTAATTTAAAATATTAAATTTATTATAATGAATCATCGTGAAAGCATTAAATCTATCAGGATCGAACTATTTTATTGAAAATTCATCATTTTGGGTCTAAGATTCATAATTTTAGTTAAAAATTCAACTATTTGGTTGAAAATGAACTTCTTTGTTGACATTTCAGAGTTGCGGGTTGAAAAATCAACTGTTTTGTTAGAAATTCGTCTTTTTAGTAATTTTTTTGTTAAAATTAAATTTTTTAAACTGAAAATTGAAGGATTCCATCGTAGGTTTGAAAATATCTTTGTTAGTTAAAAATTCTTTTTTGGTCTTTTTTTCGTTAAATTCAAATGCTTGAAAATTCTTTTTTATTTTGTTTAAATGTATTTTCTATCTGAAAGATAAGCCATTTCATTTTTGTTTGAAAAATTATCTTTTTTAGTTGAAAATTCAACTATTTTGTTAAAAATTCATATATTTTGCTGAAAATTCGTCTTTTGGTAGAAAATTAATCTTCTTTGTTGAAAATTCATCTTTTCAGGTTAGAAATTCAGCTATGTTGTTGAAAGTTAAATTATTTTGTTGAAAATTCAACTATTTTTTTGAAGTCATCGTTTTGGTGGGAAATTTGTTCTTTTGGATTGAAAATTCATAATCATGGTGGAAAAGTCATCTTTTTTTGTTCAACTTTTCAAATTGAAAGTTCAATTATTTTGTTAAAATGGTACCTACATTCACCCTAGTTCCCCTGTTTTGAGAGAATTTGGGGCAACTGAACTCACTAGAAACGTGAAAAAAATTAGAATAAACGTTAACTCCGTGTTCAACCGTTTAAAAAATTCCTAACGCCTTTAGGAGGGGGGGGGGGTCACCACGAGTGTTACGCTAATGTTAAAGTTACATACACGTACTTGCATGTATTGCACAAAAAGCGTTATGTATGGGGTGGGGGTGGGTGGGGGGATAAACTTGTCAAAAAAAGCGTTACGTATTTTATGAACGGCCCCTAATCCCATTCCGAGGATTCAATTAATGTTAATATCTTTTGGGTATTGAAATCAAGCCTTTTAGATTTGATGTAACGTTTAAACTATTTTTGCTTGTTAAAAAATTATTTTTGAAATTACATTAAGTTGAATTTATATTTTCCTTCAATACCATCGACATCGTGATATCGTCGTTGCAATAGGGAAATAAAAAGAAAGCAATTTGCGATTGGCTTTGGCGTCACATAAGTCATAATAAGAACTACATGAAATGGTTCTGTCGGATTCGCAAAAATAGTGACCTATCTACATCATGTCCTTAAGGAGGTCGAGCTTACACGCAATCTATGGAAATATATATTTATATTTGAAATCAGGTCTGCAATCTGTGAAAAGATGACGAATATCTTAATCTTCTCGTCCACATCAGTGAAACTGAATGGATTTATAATTACACAGTCCACTTTTAGTTTAATTTATTCTTCTGATTATATATAAACAATATTTTATTACAAATCTTTACAGTTTTTCTTAACATTTGATAAAACCTTTTAAGATAAAATGTCCCTTACAAAAGAAGTAATTGCTTCTCTCTTTTACAACCAAAACATTTTTAACTCTTTTTCGAACGAATTTTTGCACAACTTTTCAGCGCAACCATTTTAGAACTTTTAATGAAAGAAATTCGATATCTCAGAATTAAACTGTTGGAAAACTTTCAAGGAACTTAGATTTTAATTTCAAAAGGTCTGATTTATAAAAGAAAATGTTTTTCAAACTCATTCAGATGCTCTGAGTAAATGGACTTCTGACCCCAACATTTGATGAACCGAGAATGGTATTTAAAATTAGGACTTGTAAATTCTTCGTGAATCGGGAACGTTGAACATTTTTATTAGACTCTCCACGGAAAAAATGCATACTTCAAACAGAAAAATACTGAAAAATGCAATAAAAAAAACGAAAATATACATTTTTTAAAGTAATTTTTTTTTAAAGTGATGGTGCTCATTTCACGAGCACTGTGCTTCCCGTCAGCAAATATATTTGCTTCCTCATAGAGGAAACATTAGTTATTTTTTTCAACAATAGACAAACCAAAGTCTTCATTTTGATCAATTTGAAAATAGAAATTTACCAAAAATACAAAATTACAAAATAATACAAACAATTTTTCAAATACAAAGACAAATCAGACAAATCAAATTTTGTATTCGGAATTATAATTTTTCGAGCTGGAAAAGAGAAGGGAAAAGTTCTGTTCCCTTTCCCAGTTTTATGATTTCTTTACAGAAATTGTCCGAATTATTCTATTTAAAAATTTATGATCAAAAAATCTTTTCTATTGAAGCGTCAACTTTGAATTATGTCGATGAAAAAAGTTTTTCTGCTAGAAACAGCCTTACTCTTCAATAAAATATATCAATGATATCGGTCAATTGATTCGTTTTGAATCAACACAACTATTCTATTCTCGCATCAACTTTAAATTATGAGAAAGACAAAATTTTTAGTATAAAAATCGATTTTAAAAATATATAAATCACCATAACGTCCCTACTCTTTAATAAAATGTATTAATATTGTAGGTCAATCGATTCGTCTCGAACCAAGGAATCTTTTATGTTCTTGCATCAACTTTGAATTATATTGAAGAAAAAAGTTTTACTATAAAAAATCGTATTTTCGAATATTATGCATTACGTTGCCAACGGCCATACCACGCTCAAAAAACCACTTCTCGTCCGATCACTGAAGTTAAGCAGCATTGGGCGCGGTTAGTACTTGAATGGGTGACCATTCGAGAATACTGCGTGCTGTTGGCCCGTCGTGGGTGTGGTGAGCCCACACTTGTAGTTATTTACTACAAGCAACTATCCACCTAGAAACACTACCCGAATCGGGTAGTGTCACTCCTACCCTGAAAGGGAAATGGCTTAATGGTATACACCATAGCTTCCTTACTCTTCAATAAAATGTATTAATATTATAGGTAAATCGATTCGTCTCGAATCAACACATCTTTTCTGTGCATGCATCCGCTTTGAATTATGTTAATGAAACAAGTTTTACTATAAAAAACCGATTTTCAAAATATATAAATTATCATAACTTCCCTACGCTTCAATAAAATATATTAATATTATAGGTCAATCGACTCGTCACAACCAAGGAATCTTTTATATTCTTGCATCAACTTTGAATTGTGTGAATGAAAAAAGGTTTACTACAAAAACCGGGTTTTAAAATATTATTAAGTAAGTAAGTATACCATTAAGCCATTTCCCTTTCAGGGTAGGCGTGACACTACCCGATTCGGGTAGTGTTTCTAGGTGGATAGTTTCTTGTAGTAAGTAACTACAAGTGTGGGCACACTACACCCACGAAAGTGCTGAAAAAAATGCAACAAATATTTTTAAAAATCCTTCAGTCAGTTTCAAGATATTAGTGGGAAAAATAAGCCCTCCAAATTTCATCAATTTATCTGCAACCTTTTTCAAGTTATCGTGTTCACAAAAAAGTGTGACATCCACACACACACACACCCATTCACACACACACACACACACACACACACGCACATACACATCCGGACAATTGCTTAGAACATTGTATTAGACATTTTTAAATTGAGGAAGGTTTAATTAAATTAATTTAAAAATGTTGGAAAATGTTACCATTACAAAGCTTCCTCTATGAGGAAGCAAAAAACGAAAAAATATAATTTTTTAAAGTGATTTTTGTTTTTGAAACAGCCATCTATGTTTTAATTGTCAAACCATGTCAGATTTTTTTATTAGTAATTAATTCTGAAAAATGATATAAGTTCGCCTCCAAGTTTTAGAAAAGTATAAAAATTGAAAAAACAGGTCCTGCTATTAATTACACTTATTTTTATTTCAATGAGGCCTCTTTAATCTTCATAATTTTAGCATAAACTGCGTGAAATCAATTATAAATTTTAAGCCTCTGTCAAAATGATTCTTATTTAAATAGCAATATATTCAGACTTTAAACATTTTGACTTCAGCTGTATAACAACTTTCTACGTTTTAAAAGTGTGATTCATTAATAATCGTTCGAATTGGTTCGTTTTCAACGATATTTGCGTAGCCAGATCAAGGATAAATGCCGCTGCAAAGTACTATGGCTGTATTTATTTGTGCTCATTTTATGAGCACTTTGCTTCCTTATAGGTATCAAATAAATTTGTTTCCTTATAGAGAGAGGTTTTTCTCCAACAAAAGAAATACATGAACACTTTCAATATTTTTCAGGCTTATGTTTCTGTCTTACCGAAAATGTTATTTTCAGAAAATCAGAGAGAACATCAGTAGGTCAATCAATGTATTTTGTTATAACGAAAATCTTTTCAACTCACGGTAATACTATATTCCACATTAAAAAAATGCTCATATAAACAATGTAACCTTTTTTTATACTTTATAAGTCGCTATTGATTGAACATGAAATGTCATCGAAGATTCGTCAATAGGTCAATCGACGTGTCTCGAAGACGCGAACAATTACATCGAATATAGTACACCAGAGACTCGCTATTTGAACGCGCGATCGAACGCATTATATGAATTCCTAGAATTGCTGGTCCCCACAGTTTCTCAGGGGGCAGGGCGAGAGACGTTTGCGACTCCGCCTCTGAAGGGACGCATGCACTATACTACTCAGTCAAGTAAATTGCGCAATATTATGGAAATGGTTCAGGCGGCCCTGACTGTTTACGTTTCGCTGTACGCGTTATATGAACAAGGCCATTTTCAGGCAACCCCCGAGATTGTTCATCTATCGAGTCTCTGGTGTACTTCTATATTCCCAATATTGAAAACGTTTTCCTTATGTAGACAAGTTTAACAATATATTTTGAAAAATTATAAATAAAAAAATTTTTAAATCAAATAAAATGATAAAAATTAAATAAATAAAGATTATAAATAAATACATCATTAGAGGTCATAAAAGATTGCTTAATAGGTCAATCAATGCGTCTCGAACACGCAAACCAATACATCATGTAAAGTCTTGTTGTATTCCCAATATTAAACAAGTTTTCCTCATATAAATATGTTAAACAATATACACCAAAGACTCGATAGATGAACAATCTCGGGGGTTGCCTGAAAATGGCCTTGTTCATATAACGCGTACAGCGAAACGTAAACAGTCAGGGCCGCCTGAACCGTTTCCATAATATTGCGCAATCTACTTGACTGAGTAGTATAGTGCATGCGTCGCTTCAGAGGCGGAGTCGCAACCGTCTCTCGCCCTGCCCCCTGAGAAACTGTGGGGACCAGCAATTCTAGGAATTCATATAACGCGTTCGATCGCGCGTTCAAATAGCGAGTCTCTCGTGTATTTTGAAAAATTATAAATACGTATTACTGTATCATAAGAGGTCATGAAAGGTTGTTCAGTAGGTCAATCGATGCGTCTCGAAAACGCAAACAGATATATCACATATAGTACTGTTGTATTCTTAATATCAAGAAAGCTGTTCTCATACAAACAGAATAAACTATTTTTTGAAACTTCATATATCGGCACTATAGTATGGTCCTAAAAGGTTCCACAACAGGTCGATCGATACGTCTCGAAGACGCAAACAAATGCATAGAATAAAGTATCGTTGTTTTTCGAATATCAAAAAAGTTTTTCTTATATAAACATGTTAAATTTTTTTTTTAGATTTCTGAACGAAAAAAAAATATTTCTAATTGGCCGATCTAGATAAAAATCCTATCAGACCTGGAAATCAATTAAACCTACAATTCGCCCAAATTTCATGACCACCGCTCTTTTACTTTTCGAGAAATGGTAATCAGAAAATAAGCTATACACACACACACACACTTAAACGGGCATTTTTTTTTAAATTGCATTTTCGTGTTCCTGGAGTCGAATTATATGTCTAAAAAGTAGATTTGAAAGTATATTTCTTTTAAAAACTTCCTCTATGGTCGAGATGTCCTAAAAATTGAGAGTTCGAATTGTAAGTTTACCTATATAAGTTCACAAATTTGAAATACCTGATTCGTAAAACACTTTTCCCAGAAATAATAATTTTTACTTTTTTTTGCAGAAAAATATAACTTAAAAATATCTTTTATTTTCCTTTAAAAGATTAATGTTCTCTTTGTCGTTTTTCAAAATGAAAAGGCCCCAGCTAACGAGAAAATCTTGTCTAATGCATACCACTGCACACGATGAATAAAGAGGCACTTAAACCTCGACTTAAACACTTGAGTTTGAAAGGGAAATACATTTACTCACGGCAAACCCGTCTGATAATTAAGGGATGACATCAGAAGACTAAGAAGAATACTAATAGATTTTCTTGTTTTGCTAAACATATTTTAAAAAACTCATCGGGCTTTTTTCAGAATCTGCATTAATGATCTAATTTTTATAAAAGTGAGTATTCTGAAGCTTTTAGGGTCGCTGATCCAAATTTGATAAGAGAATTTCAATGTTCAAGATGGTTGATGCAATATGACGCAAAGCTCAAAATTAATATTGATCTTTTCTTCTAAATTGTTCATGGAAAAATTTATCAAAAATTTCATTCTTTAACAATTTGACATATTTTAGAATGAAAAAATATCAATAGAATAGCCTCGTGCTGTTTAAATATACATCAAAATCAGGCACACTTTTTAAGACTATACAAAAACGTAAAATACCCTGTTTTTGTTATTTTCTTTTCTTAGAAATTTCTGATTTTAGTCAATTTTTTTTCACGATCAAATAACGTGCACATTAGCGCGATAGGCAATCTACGTAAATGTACATGTGCAATGTGCATGTAGCTTACTATTCCTCTCAGCGAACGTATATAGGGAATCGTTTGATTCAAATCGCTCTTCGATTCGATTTTCAGACTAATTTTGATTAAATATTAAAATCTATTGTGGACCAAGAAAAGTAATTTCGCGTTTGATAAATAATTTTCTTCCTTTATCGATCCCTTCGTGAATAAAGGATTTGTAGGAGTTTGTAATTTCTGTATTTTCACAAAACTTATTAAGAAAGTGACCTCAAAACAAGAAATATTCGGAATTATCACTTTTCGCTGAGTAAATATTTATAAAATTGTTTGTGATGAAGATATCGTTATGTGCCGTTCATTAATTTAACAAAACTTTGAGGGATTACTAAAAATGCTCAACAAAATATCGTGGAGTAGTATTTTAATTAGAGTTGCAGGTTTAATGTGCTCCACGATTTTCTGTGTTGATATACATATGTGGATTTATTATTTTTATTACAATTTCCCTTTATTACAATAAGAGTATGGAGTCAATGGATGGCTCCTACAAGCAATAAAAACAATATATGCAGGTAGTAAAGCGAGTGTAAGTGTTATTGGGAAACTGAGTGACTGGTTCGATATTATGCAATGCGTGAAACAAGGATGCGTTATGTCCTCACGGCTATTTATCGTATTTATGGTTAAGTGTCTGAGAATGGCCCTCTTCGACGAAGAAGGTATATATCTCGAAACAGTGAAGGTACGTGGGCTAGCTTTCGCAGATGAAAAGATTGTTATGGCAGAATCAATCGAGGACTTGCAAAGAATGTTGAATAAACTTAATACAAGCATGAAGAACATGGGCCTCAAAATTAACGTTAATAAATCAAAGGTCATGGTGTTTGAAGAAAAACGCGAGAAAACAATGTGCAACATTGTCCTAAATGATGAGAGATTAGAACAAGTTGATAAATTCGTATATCTGGGTAGCCTATTCACTAACGACGGAAAGATATGAATTCCTTGAATTCCGTGAATTCCTTAAATTCCTTTAATTCTTCGAATTCCTTGAATTCCATAAATTTCGTGATTTCCTTCAATTCCGTGAATTCCGTGAATTTCGTCAATTCCGTGAATTCCATTAATTCCTTAAAATCCATGAATTACGTGAGTTCCATAAATTTTTTGAATTCCATGAATTCCTTGAATTGATTTAGTTTCTGACAGCTGATTCTCATTTCGAGCCTATTTCAATTCACAAATCGACCTTATTTGATTAGATTGGTGGATCAAACTGAAGTGTAATTGTTTTGTTGCGTGAACTGTGTTAATACTGAATTAAGTTCTAAATCGAATCCTAGTTTTTACAGTGTTACATGAAAAAATGTATGGACGTGAAGGAAGCTAGAGAAGTACGCCAGGACAGAAAAGTGTGGCGACAAATAGTTTATAAACAGAGTGACAGTAGAGCGAATGACGTCTGAAAAAAAGACCTTGGATACTGATGGGCCCAAGTGGGGAGCCTCACATAACAATTTTGTGAGGCTCTTCACTTGGGGTGATCGCTAGAGAGATTGATCAGCAACCTGGGTCGGAGCAGTGTTGCGGAACGAACGTGTCATTAATAAATAAATAACAAGAGAATTATATATCAATCTAAAGAATCTATACCCCCTACCTCACATTGCTCCTTTCCTCATCGTGTGAGTCACGCCTACCACGAAAGGGAAATGGCTTAATGGTATAATAATAATAATAATGAAAATTGTTAAAAAGTGATACAAAGGCAACCAGTCATATACATAGTCAGGAGGGATTATATATTTCTCGTGGATATTTTTATAGAATTTTAATCAAATTTTTGAGTATTGAATATAGGTCTATTAATTGAAACAAAAATAACTTTTAAAAAATGAGAGTTTTTATAGTAAACGTACTTCAAAATTCGATTGGATTCATTAAGCATGCTTTAAATAATAATTTTAAATCATTCTGGTTGAACACCTAAGGTATTAAATTACTTAATTTCCACCGCTTCTAAATCAAATTTTTCAGAATCCGAAATTTGTATGATTTCAATTTTAAAATTAGTTGAATTACACTTCATGTTGAAAATTGGTCCATTTTGATTGATTGAAAGTTAAAATTTTTAAATTTTTAACATTTTAATTAACAAGTTTACGTTTTGAATATGAAAATTGATCACTTTCCAATGATTTCCTGAAAATATTGAATTTAAAAGAAGGGTCTATTCAAAGTGTATGGGACCAAGCCTTCTTTTTTTAATATCGTCGTGAAAAATAATGTTATCACTATAAGTGCATCTGGAAATTAGTCTTTATTTCTCGAGAACTATTCAATAAAATAATAAAATGATAATAATTATTATTTCTTACGAAGATATTTAAAAAATAAAGTTTTGTCCCATGCATTTAATGCCGTTGTTTTCCACTCAGCACTCGACGAAGTGAAGTTAGCTGGCGATGAAGTGAAAATACCTAATGGTTAGCCTAATAGCCTATTTGAAACAGCTGAATATTGAACCCTATGCAATTTAAAATGGGAAAACTTCTGAAATTTCAAATGGAAATTTTTCAACATTTTACGAATTACATTTTTTGTTAGTCAGCTTTGAATGCTTAGACTTTGATTTTCTTTCTATTTTGATTGTTTCAATGCTAAAATATGTAATTGTTTAAATTTTAACGTTTTTTTTCTCGAAAATTTCAAAATGCGTTTTAAATATTAATAATTATTCAACTGCAATATGTTGTGAATGGATCAAATGTTAGATTATTAAATTATTCGATGCTTCGCTTAGAATTAATTGAATGTTTTTAAAGTTTTCAATATAAAATAGTTTAACTTTAAAAAGTACATAGAGTTTGATTTAAAACTGGATAATGAGAGTATACCCTTCTACATTTAATTTATACTAATTGCTTTCTCTTTCTAGCTTGAAGTCTTTTGTTATATATAAAATTGTTCTCGCGCTTAATTTAGAAAAGGTGATAATTATACGGGTTTTCTCACGTTCTAATATCCCTAATACACCTTTATTGGTTTCCATTTAATTTACTTTTCTCTCCTATCACATGAACATGTTTGAAACTAGTTCATGACAAGTACTCTGAAGCGCAGTTGAATAAAATGACTCAAGCTAGGATATAATGGGTAGAATCAAGAAACTAATAATGATTAATGTGCAGAATCCGAGCTAAACTCTGCCTTAGGATGACTGAAGGATTACTTCACTTTGACTGATATTAAGTAAACTGCCTCTGTTTAGAACGACAAGTCTAAAATAAATCAAATATTCATATATATCTTAAATCTACTTTTGAAAAAATAAAATAAAACTTTCCTATGATTTCAATTTATTTTTCTATATACTTTTTCGTTTATTTCCATCAGGAAGTAAGTTACCTTTAATTTAACAATGTGATTTATTTTTCCATGCGTGCTATAATTTTGATTAAATTTTCCTTTAATGTTGGATTTCGATTAAGATAGTGGAGAAGATCAATGCTTTTGGCAGCAAAAGTTTTGACATGAAATTCACGTTTGGTAAACACGAAGTTCATGTTTGTCTCGTACAGCAAGTTTGCAATCTTGTGTTTACTAGGGTACCTTGTGCGATGGATAGATTATAATTCAGGAAAAGCATAATTGTTTAAAATTAAAAAGCCTTTTTACAATTAACATTGTACTATTATATTGTTTTATAAAATAATTTTATATTTCAATTTTAAAAAAAAACTTCTTTAAATTTCTTGCTAAGTATACGTAAATTAAGAAGTGCAAATAAAAGAAGGAGCTGGTATACGGAAATGTTTTTGAAGTTGAAAATAAGTATAAACGTCCTTACGTGATAATTCATAAACGTTTAAACATATAATTTCAACACTTATAGCAAGAGAATTGCATTGAAAACTTTGTAGTCAAGGGATTAGGAGACGGAAATTATGATTAGGTACTGCTCTTTATGTCACCTAAGGGAACGAAAAATATTGCTTTCAAAAACAAAGGATAAATGTGTTTTTATGAACACTTTTCTATTTTATGAATATCACCTTTTGGTTTTCTGCCTTTAAAAGTAGAATAAAGCAGTTCCAAATGCACAAAATACGTAGTTGGGCAAGATGTATTTTTATTGTATTTTGAGAACAAAGCAGTTTTAGAATGCAGATAAACTATAAAAACTTCTACAGATTTTGTTTGTATTATTCAAAATTATGAAGTGTAATAATGCAAAATTTCAACTAGCAACAGCTTATTCAATATTTTAGGTTTCAAGGGTTCATATTTAAAAATGGCTGCGTCTAGTCGTTCCGAGAAACTGGGGGAGCTGGAAAGCTGGAAAGCATATGAAAAATATTGGACTAGTCATCCCAAATTTCGGGACGACGAGACACTTCGTTCAAAAATTGCAATATTTTAAAATGAAACAGGTGCTGTTAAAAACGTTTCAAAAATTTCGAATGAAATATTCAAAAATCAGACATTTTTCACTGAAATCCTGCTTTCTATTCGAAAGATTTGAAATTAAAAAATATCATTCTGAAACTTTAAGAACGGTACGTTTTGAAATTAATGAATTTGAGAATTTAATAAAATTGCTAATTCAAAAGTATAATTGGTAAAAATTCAAAACTTGCAGCAAGTAATATTGAATATTATTTACAAATTTTAAAGTAAAAGAGTGTAAAATCTTACAAATTAAAAAAATGTTAAGTGGAAAATGTGAAAGTTTTAAATATTCAGGCTTTTAATGTTGTATCATTTAAAATTTATAGCGTTCGAAATTGAACAATATTTTTCTTACGAACATTGAAAAACTTCAAATGTAAATATTAAAAGTTAAACCATTTCCATATAAAACATTCAAAAACTAGAATATATAATTAAATTTTCATCTTTCAGGCCTGAAATAATATTACATCCGCAGGATTCAAAATTTCGAAAATTGAAATTTGAAATATTTCTAATGATAGACTTTTGAACAATTGAAATGCATCCCATTGGCTTCATTTTAGCTCTCTTTGAGTTTGAGCGAACCATATTTCTTTCTACATTTCTGAATTAAATATGAATATTCGACTTATTTATAAAAGTCTCTGCTTAAAAAAACTGTAATGAATTACATAACTTATAAAACTATTGTTAATGACATTAGAAAATTAAATTTTTGACAAAGTGTTGTAAATAAATTAATCCTGGTCCAATTTTTCATTTATGTCATTAGAAATCTAATCAAGCTAGACAAAGATGAAGATGAAAAATCGTCAATTTTTTACATTATCTATAAAATATTTCAAAAAAATATAGGTATGGATTTTTTGAAACTTTTAAATTAAACAGAAGAATGTTTTGAGCTTTAGAGTTAAAATTCTTTTACCTATAATAATTTTGTTTGTAGAAAAGAAGTTCCTTAAGTTTCGAAGTAAAATCTATTGTTTTATAAAGATATTTTAATTCCAAAAAGCAAAAGCTAATTACTTGGGAAAAAATTAATGAAACTGTTAAATTACTTTTTCATACAATCTGCACCATTTGCAATTAAAGTGTGGCATGCTTTCATCAAAAATTACATATAGGCATGTCAAGTATTAACAAATTTGTGTGCGATCTCCTCTTAAATTTTCATGTTGAAAAAATTATGTATAATTTTTTCAACTATTTATAATTTTTCCACCTGGGAAATTCACCTATTAAAATATCTTCTCACACACACACGTGCACACATTCAAACACACATTACATTTTCTTCATGTATCACATGGGATAAAAGTACCGTTCCATGTCGATTAAAACACATGTGGATTTTTCAGTCAGTAAAGAAAACATATGGTGGTATTAATTTTATGAATCCATTAAATATGTAAAAAAATTAAGAAATTCAAACCCAAATTCATTACAATATTAAATGAGATAAATTCAAATAACATTAAGTATTACAATTAGCAAATTTATAACTCACGGTTTAACTTTCAATAATTTTTTTCTAAACTTACATCATACTAAAGCATCTCTAAACATATGCAACCTAAAACATAAATATATAAACTACCTAAAACCAACTTGAAAAACGAACATGTTTGCACATGAAAATATTAAAACCTATAAAAAGCAAGTCCTTGAAACTAGGCGCATTTTTCACTTTGCTGATATGATTAATTGAACGAGCGATAAGGTTAAAACCTGCTAGTGCCATAATTATGTCAACCGACTCGGAGGTAGTATTTTTTACACGGTAAATAATCAAGACTAATGAATTTAAAAAGTTTTTAAAAAACAACTAAAATCTACCTAGAGAAGAGAATAATCGATTTGAAAAAAGTGCGTGTCCTTACCGCCATTCTTAACATCCTCCTTCGCCTCTTCGGCTGCCGGCTGAACGCTTTCCTTGCTTGTGTTGCATCCCATTTTGATGATCTGTCTAAAATCTCACGCACTTTGTTTGTCTATCGACTTGCACAACACAGTATCAAAAAGTCAGGTTTAATAATAAAAACCCTAGTTTCTTATCAACATCAGTTATCAAATAAACTCTTAATAAGTGAAATTCGCAATAACTTTCTTGCAGTTGCGTGGGAGGCAAGGCGACAACTCGTCTGGCGACGTATATAAAAATATATCTGTAGTTGGTTTTATTTTCGAAAAAGCTAGTCTCGGTGGAGGAGAATAATGATTCTTGGATCCGAGCCACACAGAGATCACAGATTTGCTTCGGTGCCGGTTTATCACTTTTTTCAGTTCTTGGAAAATTGTTTAATTAATTCGTTAATGGTTTTTTGAACTGAAGTCTTTGCTTTATTATTTCGTTAATAAGTTACTGAATTTATCAATCATTAAATGAATTATTTTATAGGTTACCTTATCAATTCTTTCAGTAGTTATTTTATTGACTATTTTAAATTGTATCCAAGTTTACAATTGTTTAAGTAGATGATAGTATTTCGGCAATTCTGGAATGTGCGCGTTTGGTTTTGCTTCTTGCTAAAGGTCCGTAAAAAAATTACAGAAACGCCGACAGGTTGTGCGTTTTGGTACGAATTGGGCGACTTGTGAACTAAATTTTATTGTGTGCTTTTGATTTTAGGCGTCACGCAGACATGCGCACAATTTGAGAGGGTGAATTTTTGAAGATTGTAACCACTAGGGTCCTACCGGAGGGAGTTAGATAGAACGTAGGTTTGAAGAAGTGCTACCGGCAAAAGTCTAGGCTAAAACTATACAACGTTCAACCTGGAGGTCCCGTCGCCGTCGCGGGCCATACTGGAGACTATTCTGCCGACGACCCTGCCCTTGCGTCGCGACTGCTCGCGTCGATATATGACTATACGCACATAGGGTGAATTGGAGAAAGGGACCCGGCATGGAGGGTTGTTGGGAGGCGTAGTAGTTGGTACAGCATGTGAAATGATTGGAGGAAAGGAGAAAATAAGGTGACAGGATGAAATTATACGTGGCTTTACAGAACTCTCTTTTTGCGGAGCTAATTGAAATATTTAGCTAATGTATCTAGGTGGATAGTTTCTTGTAGTAAATAACTACAAGTGTGGGCTCACCACACCCATAATATGCCAACAGCACGCAGTATTCTCGAATGGTCACCCATCCAAGTACTAACCGCCCCCAACGCTGCTTAACTTCAGTGATCTGACGAGAACTGGTTTTTTCAGCGTGGCATGGCCGTTGGCGTGATTTTATAAATATTTTACTCGTACTAATTAGTTGGGAAAGAAATATCC
This sequence comes from Andricus curvator, assembly GCA_932195095.1. NCBI lineage: Eukaryota > Metazoa > Arthropoda > Insecta > Hymenoptera > Cynipidae > Andricus > Andricus curvator. The sequence continues at coordinate 505,899 of CAKNYM010053077.1, forward strand.
CATTTAGGTATAATCTTAAAATTCAAATCAATTTGAAGAAATTAAATCTACATAATCTAATCAGACAGGCACACTTTCAGTTGCTGAATCGTTCGTCCTCAGAATGTTGTTATTTAGAGAGAATAAGACGACATAGAGATGAAATTGGGGTTTCAATTTTATTCTGCTCATTTTCTCACAAACTCATTTTATACTTCGCCACCTTCTATCTATTATCCCATCTCTTCTACACACCTTTTTCTCTCTCCCCCTCCCCCACTCCTATATCCATCACAACTCAACCCCCACATAATTTCTTCTCTTCTCGAGTTCTCATCCCTCCACCCTCAACCCCTCTATGCCTATATCTCTATTAATACCTATCACACCTTCTTCCCTACCAGAGTCATTTACTCCTCAGCCCTCTTTCTACCCCCTCACATTTCATTCTCTTCCCGGGTCCATTTTCCTATTCCTTTACAAAGTCTCATTAAATCGTCTTCCCTTACCCCTCCAGTACCTTACACTATCCCTTTAAGCCCCTTTCCTCCTATCTCCCCTCTCCCTCTCTCACATTTTTCTGCTTATCACTTATCCGCTCTTTTCTCACATCCTCATATTACCTTCTCTTCTTCAGTCTACTTTCCTAACCTTATAGATTCTACCCTCATTAGTGACTTAGTCCTCTCTTATCCTAACGTATCACTCTCCTTTGTGTACCTGTCTCGACCTGTCCTTCTTCCCCAGTTCCCCTCCTTGAAGTCTCTGTCCATGAGGGGATGATGCATTTTTCTTCTCAAGTTTCCTTCCCTTCGCTTTCAACTCCTATTTCTTCCCCTCTTACTCACTCCCCTCCTCCCACTTATTTTCCCATTACACTTCTTCTGACGCTCTCGCATTTCCTTTCTCTTTTCCAGTTCACAGCCCGCTCTACTTGATCCCTATACCTATACAGTATACACCTACGTATATCAACCTCCTCCCCCCTTTCACATATATCTCACATAATTTCCTTATTTACTCCTTTACAGTCTTCCCTCCACACCCGCTCACACCACTCTTTCTACTGCACATTTCTAAACAAGAAAAAAAAGCACTTCAGTCTAGAATAGTAGTATATTATGCACCAAGTCACACGTCAACTCCCCCTTGGTGCATATCATATTTTTTATAACAAATGCATGAGTTCAGACAGTTTTTTGTAACACAGGTATGATTTCTGCTCATATGGAGGAATTTTGGATAATTACGGAACATTTTCAAAATTTCCGGAAGTTTTTGGTAATTTATGGTAACTTATCGCTTCGAGTTGGTCCAATTTGTCAACACGATCAACTGATCGTTTGACAATCACGTTTTATGAGCCCAAAGTGTGACCTCATAGGTGTATAATTGACATTATTCACGTCTGACATCACACTTTTACTACCTAGGGAGCAAAAGTACGCTTTCGCCACCTAGGGAGCAAAATTGCGCTCTTGCTTTTAATGAAACTTGATAAAATTATAGTATATAATTTTGAGCACCAAGAATTGTTGAAAGTTTTCAATATTACGGGTGATACGCTATATTGAATACTGGGGTTATATTTTTTTTAGTCACTGTAGACATTTACAGGCATCATATCATGTTATTGCAAAGGCCCGGAAAAATCCCATAAGATTAATATGGGGAAATTTTTGTTATGGCAAAATTGACACATATGAGCTCTGTTTTTTGCTTTTTGCTTTAATCGGACAACGACTAAAATAAAAAATCTTCCTTTCAAGTATTTACCAATTGTTTAAACAATTTATAATTATTTACTTCTAGCTTTTTCTTCAAGAGAGGTAGAAAACTCTAGTTTTTTAAATTTCACTAACTTTGTCACTTATTATTAAATATCCACGTCATTTAGATAGTATTACCCAACGGCCATACCACGCTGAAAAAGCCAGTTCTCGTCGGATCACTGAAGTTAAGCAGCGTTGGGCGCGGTTAGTACTTGGATGGGTGACCATTCGAGAATACTGCGTGCTGTTGGCACATCGTGGGTGCGGTGAGCCCACACTTGTGTTATTTACTACAAGAAACTATCCACCTAGAAACACTACCCGCATCGGGTAGTGTCACGCCTACCCTGAAAGGGAAATGGCTTAATGGTATACTACTACTACTACCCCATTCTGTAACAAACTAGTTTTTGGATAATAACTTTCTTACTGATTAAGCAATTTTGTTCTGAAATTAATGTTTGCAATTCATCCTTTTTTGTAATTAATGCGATAATTTGTCATTGTTAAAGCAACATTTTTTTTGAAATCATCATCCCATTGTTTAAACAACTAAGGCTGTAAGCGACGTTGCTGAGAGAGGGGTAAAATTAAAATCATATTTCAACAGTTTTATTACGAGAAATGAAGGCAAAAAGCAATACTTATTACAAGTTGTTTAGGATCGTATGAAAAAATTTCCCAATAGCAAGAAGAAAACATTGTCTGAATTGTCTGAGAACATATTGTTATGTGCAAATTACTTGTCTTTTATTTCTATATTTTGTGTATTTAAACTCCGTATTAAAATTATGATTTTCGTTTTAATTTCCAGCAATGTTTTAGAAATAAAAAATGTTCAGTTCCTTTGAGAACAGTATCAACTAACCTGCTGGATTAATCTGAGTGAAAAAAATATAAACTTCCTTTCAGGTTCCAGAGGACCGCAACATATCTGTCTGTGAAAGTGATTTAAAAGAAAAATCAAAAGAATTAATTTTGGAACGACAAAATTGAATGGAATTCTTATAGAATGGAATATTACTGAAAAAGAAAACTTTTCATGGTTTCAACAAAAAAAGTTGCATCTAACAATGACAATTACCGCATTATCACACCAAAATATCAATTACAAACATTTATTTCAGAACAAAATTGTTTAAACTTTTTCGGGCAAAATTTTTTAATATTTTTTAAAGCATTATATTCTCAGTATGTACAATTTCGCATATAATACCATCAAGTTTCATCACAATCCAAAAATCCTTAGGGCACAAAATGTCTCTTACATTGAAGTATAATTTCATAACTTGCAAATCCTGATATTTTTGACGCGTGCTTGCCCTTCTATTAAGCTGTTTATCAAATAAAAATCTATGTAGGCTTCTTTATTTTAAAGCTCAACTAATAATAATAGGTATTCAATTTTTATGAATTGATTATTCTCTTCTTTCAGGTAGGTTGCCTCAGATGTATTTATCAAGATGTTAAGTTTTTTAACTTTCTTATTTCCCTGAAAAACATTGACCGAAGTTCACTAGATTTCCCCCTGCTAGAACTTTATCTAGGGGCCAATCCGTCGAACATTGGGGGATACCGAAGTCTGTAAAGATCTGGTGAAATTCGTGACTCACCAGCAATTTCGCGTTGCAAATCTAGCTATGCGCAATGGGTATCTTCCATGATATGACTCAGTTTCATCTCAAGTAAGCTGGTGAAATCTAGGAATACAAATTATGTACTAATAAATTATCGGAGATTTTTTAATTTAATGATTCGCAATGATTTAACGTTCCATGCATTCAGGAATTCTATATATCCGGAATTTCGGATCGTGGAGAATTTTGGGAGGCTATTAAGATTGTTATAATTATGATGGTAATCAGAATAATTTTATTTCTTTTTTTGGTTTTCGAAATTTCAAGTTGTGACTGAAAGAGTTTACTTTCTTCAGTATAGCTAGATTTGCAATATGGAGTGTCGCTTTTTCAATAATTTCAGACCGAAATTCAACTCCCTCAGAAAGCCACTCGTTACCTATTTATATAGAAATTAGGTAATTTAATTAATTATGAACAAGAATATGCGACGAGGATGCGTAAAAACAAACTTAAGTGGTTCCTCCATCTCATTTATGCAAGAACATTTGATTACTCTCCCACTCTTGACAACCAACTAACCCCTTAGGGGCCGTGCATAAATTTTGTTAAGTCTTTTGGTTTTTATTGGGCTGTCTTACATGATCAAAAGAATTTCTTACGTAACATATCTTGAAGTTTTATTGTAAACACCTTTTTGTCAGCCCAATATACTATCTGTCCAAAAAATATAAATACCACAATTTTTGTACAGATTACAGTGAAAGTCTCAACAGAAAAAAATTCTAAAAGTATGGGACAAAACACATGTTTTATATGCAGGTTTTGCCCATACTGATACTAAGTTTTGACATTATCAATCGAATAGCCTGAAAATAAATTACAAAAAATCTGCAAAAAATATATGAATTTCTTCGATCCTTTCTGTGCACAGTGGTAACTTTCAGAGTCAGAATAATATTTTTTCATTGAGGTAATATCAAAAGAGTAGTGAGGTGTCATCTCCGAAACTAAACAACGTACGGATATAATTCTTGAAGAAAATTGCATATTTTTGGCTTCTGAAAATGGTGTATGTAGTGTCAATGAGCAAAAAGTTGCGCTTCAATTCTTTAAAAATTATATATTCGTCCGGAAAATACGAAGGGCTTTCCGATAATGGAAGAAACCGCACTCACAGCAGGAGAGCATTGCCTCTGATACTGCTACTCTTGCAGCTTTGACTGTCTTGTCTCACTCTTTCCTATTGTGTATGCTGGCCCGTCGATAATCCGAAAGCCATTCGTATTTTCCAAAGAAGAAAATAATTTTTTGAATATTTAAGCGTAAATTTTTGCTCATTTACACTAGATGCACCATTTTCAGAAGCCAAAAATGTGCAATTTTCTTCAAGAACAAATTATCTCCGTACGTTGTTTAGTGTTGGAGATGAAACCTCACAACTTTTTACATTCTCTTCAGAGAAGGTATTAGATTTTTGTAAAATTTTCCCCCCCCCCCCCCCCGTTTTTGTCGAATGTCCACGTTTTGAGACCTTGTGAATCCGAAAAACAGGTTTTCGCTAATGTGTCTGCCCTGACGTGATTTGGGAAAACACCGTTAACTGCAAAATGAACGAAGCCGAGAAAATCGACGAAAACTGTTCGAATCTTTATTCGCGTGTATCGCGGATTCTTATTCATTTTCTGCATTTTTTTTGTTGTTCTTGACTAATTTGCATACGATCTTTTCATTTTTGCAAGAAAAATTGTTAAAAAATGTTGATTAATTATCTAAAATGCAGTTAACGGTGTTGATTGGGATGCTGAAATTCGAGAAAACGCCGTAACGGGCAGATACGGCTCTCTTCGAATTACGGACCTCAGAAATAGGCCTGCCGTGATTTGAGAGAACGCCGTTCACGACAAAAGAATATGAATGAGTGGAATTATTATAAAATATTAGTCAATTATGAAATTATAATTATTATGAAATATTGCATATAAGATTATTATTAATATCCATAATTGTTTTATCTTTTTTGCGCTTGTTTTTAAATCAGCCAAATAGATATTAATGTTATCTATTTCAATAAATTGGAAGTCGGTACTAAAAAAAAAAACGGATATATATATATATATATAAGAATGTTATAAGTTTTATTCAATTTCATTAATAATAAATAATACGAAATTCTAGCGGAAATAATGCATGTTTATTTATTAAATGTACATAAATTCCGAATATTTGCAGTAACAATCAAACACGAAATTATTGACTGAAAATGAAGTGATTTTAAACATACTTGGATTATAATCATATAATCAAATTCCACGTTATAATCATAAAAAATTAAATATTATAAAATACATTTTTTAAATGTTAATTTTGAAATAAATGACTAAACATAATATGACTAAACATATATCGATCGAGAAATCGATAAATAAAGAAATCGATATATTTTTGAATTTGAAAACCAATTAAAAGTATTAAATAAAACAAATTTTTTTAAACAATTTCATTAATTTTCTTTGAAAATTTCCAATTCACTTTTTCCACAAACATTATTTTTACTTATTACATTTTTTAACAATATAGCTTCTTTTTAACTTAAGACTGTTAATAATTATAACAAATACAGACTTTCAATAGTAAATTTGCATTTTGCAACTAATAATAAGTGCAGATACGGCGTTTCTCGAATCACAAACCTTTTTTCTCGGGGTTCGATGATTCCGGAGAACGCCGTAAGCACTTACGGACCTCTCTGAAATCACGAAGGCTGGAAATCGCCGTCCAATAATTTTGGTAAGGTCCGTAACTACCCGTTACGGCCTTTTCTCGAATTTTGACGTCACGTATTTAGTCGTCTCTGATTTACGCCTGCAGTTAACGGTCAGATACGGCTCTCTCTCAAATCACAACTCGCCAATCTTTGCAGTTAACGGTGTTTTCCAAAAATTATGCAATAATTATTTTTAAAGTTATTAACAATTTAAAAAAATTATTTTAATAATCAGGTGTATCTTTTTATCACGATTCCAACGATATAAAAAACTCATTTTTCGATTTTTTGCAGTTAACGGTGTTTTTCCAAATCACGGCAGTGCCTGTGTGTGGGTATGTGTATGGGTAGATTTTTAGTCTGTTAGCACGATAACTTTCGAAAGAATTGACATATTGGATTGGGCTTTGGTATGCTCTTCAAGTGTCCTAAAATGAAGGTCAAGTTCGTTAGCCAGCCATTTCGAGTAGAAATTCAAAAAGTGAGCGCATTTTCAAGGTTAGATTTCGTCATTTTAAGCCAAATAACGCACGACATGAAAAAATGTCAGAGGAAGAAAAACGTTGAATTTTGAACACCCTACAAGATTATCACAACAACGTTTCGAATTTTCTAGAAAAGTCGAAAATTCAACTTTTGACCGCACAAAAAATAATAAAAAATAAAAAATTTTATTTGGCGGCCAAACTATACAAGATTTGAAAAAATATGAATTGACAAAAATTGTGTACTCAAAAACGATCTACAAATTTTTCCAAAATCACTTTTTGATAGGAAGCGTAGTTTTTGTTTTATTCGTAAAAAACTGCATTAAAAATAGAAAAATTAAATTTTTAGACAAAAGGCACAAGATAAGAAAAAAATAAATAGACAAAAGTTATTCATTCAAAAAAGAGCTATAAATTTGTTATTAATCATTTTTTGATAGGATGCGTAAGTTTTTTCTTCATCGCGAAAAATAACATGAACAATACGAAAAATTGAATTTTTGGAAAATCGACGCCAGGTACAAAAAAAAAGATGAATAGACAAAACTTGTGCATTCAAAAAGAATCTATAAATTTGTTAGCAATCACTTTTCGATAGGACGCGCAGTTTTTGTTTTAATCGTAAAAAATAAAATTGAAAATAAAAGAATTAAATTTTTGGATAAACGACAAAAGTTATGAAAAAAATTGATTGAAAAAGTTGCTCACCCAAAAAAGAGCTACAAATTTTTTGGAAATAATTTTTTGATAGGACGCGTAGTTTTTGTTCTAATCGTAAAAATAGCATTAAAAGTAAAAAAATTAAATTTTTGGAAAACCCACACAAGAGACGAAAGAAAATGAAAAGAGAAAATTTTTTCGATCAAAAAAGATCTATAAATTTGTTATAAACTTTTGTTATAAAAAAAACATTTGAACTAAAAAAATTAACTTTTTGGAAAAACGATACACGATACAATAACATTTTATCTAACAAAATTTTTCGCCTAAATTACATTTAAAAATTCTCTTAGAACCACTTTACGCTAGAATGCCTATTTTTGGTTTAAATCGTAAAAAATAACACTAAAAATAAACAAATTAAATTTATGGAAAAACGACACAAGTTGCAATAGAATGTATAATAACAAAATTGTTTGTAGCTGTGGATGAAATTTATTGCAAAATAAGGAACAAATATTAAAGTAATCATGATAAATAAAATTTGTACTTCATTTTGCAATATCTAAAGAAGCAATCTCAGGCCGACAAAATCGAGTGCGAATCACGACATACGTGATGAGAATGTATTCGTTAAAGCCGAATGAGCTTTAACAAAAGAGAATTCACAGTCACCTAATTACAGTTGTCGATGCTTCAATCTTTCATGTGACATACGTCACCATTGCATATTGTCACCATACGTACCCCATTGCACAGTGAATGACGCGAATCTCTTCGCACAGCAAAGTGAGCCTCACCCACTCTGCCATCCGGCAGCCTCCCTAGGTAGGCCGTGGAGAGGGACGGCCAAGTGAGGGTGGACGGAGCGGTACCTCTGAGGACATCAGTTATACGCACAGATTAACGCAATGGCTTGGCGTGTTGTGCATGTGTGTGTGTGTGGGTGGGTGTGGAGGGGGGAGGGGGGTGTTCATTACTCGAAATCGACCAGCGACCACCGAGCGATAGTCCTCTGCTATCCGTTCACGATAGGAAGGCCCCTCCAAAACAGCTGCACATTTTTGTAATTTACTCGTAAGAAAAAAATTGCATAAAAATACAGCTTATACCATGATAAAGCGTACTTTATTGCGCTTAAGACAAGTCCCCATTTGTTTATGTACAAAAATTGGTTAGGAAAATATCCTTCGCGAAAAGATGAAAACCGTGCTTTTTTTGCGTGACTCTGTCCTTGCTTGACTTTCGATGACGACATCTTTGAACTGAACAATGTAAAAAATTTGAAAAAAATCATATAGATGCATTCCTATTTTGACTATACATGCGAGAAAACAAAATTGCAATATATAATCTATATATTGCAATATATATATAACAATTAACGTAAAATGCATTTGAACCTGACTATGCTATCTCTCGTAATATACGCAGTAGAGAGTTATATTTTGTCTTAAATAGCTTGGAAAATTTCAACAAATACAATCGAATAAAAATTAGCAATAGCAATCTTAAAACCTATTAATTAATAACAAATAATCCTGGAAGACCGACGAATGGTAGTGTGGGTGTGAGGAGACTATGGCTATGGGATACCATAGCTAAAGGGTTACCTCAGGTGGTCTGCTCATTCATCAAGTTCTAAAAAGAGGAAAAAGATACTTTGATTTCCAATGGCAACTTTTTGTGCAGTAGCTACCTTTTTCAATGAACAGACCCATCAACTATGGATCCTGCTGTATCCACACACCCACACTACTATTCGTCGGTCTTCCAGGATTATTTGTTATTAATTAATAGGTTTCAAGATTGTCATTCCTAATTAATATTCGATTGCATTTGTTGAAATTTTCCAAGCAGTTTAAGCCAAAATATAACTGTCTACTACGTATATTACCAGAGATAGCATAGTCATGCTTAAACTCATTTTAGATTAATTGTTATTAATATATATACCTACCTAATTTATACCTATACATATACCTATATACCCATATACACACTACTATTTTCCAACCGAGCAAGTCACGCCTACCCCGAAAGGGAAATCGCTTAATGGTATAATAATAAAAATAATAATAATATATTGCAATTTTGTTTTCACGTATGTATAGTTAAAATAAGAAAGTATCTACATGATTTTTTTCAAATTTTTTACACTGTTCATTTCAAAGATGTCGTCATCGAAAGTCAAGCAAGGACAGAGTGACGCGAAAAAACCACGATTTTTACCTTTTCGCGAAGGATATTTGCCAAACCAATTTTTGCACATAAACAAATGGAGACTTGTCTTAAGCGCAATAAAGTGAGCTTTATCATAGTATAAACTACGTTTTTATGCGATTTTTTTCTTACGAGTAAATTACAAATATGTGCAGCTGTTTTGGAGGGGCCTTCGTGTCGTAAACGGATAGTAGGCATGGAGCCTCTACGCAAGGAGATCACTAACTCTTTTCCGAGTCTTCTAAAAGTCGACTATTTTGAGCCTCTTTTACTTAAATCAATGCCATTGGTGAAATTGTTAAAGCTGTCCTTACCTCCCTATTACCTTACCTTTGATTGACTCTACCCGTACATAGAGGTAAACATTTATTGTATATAGAGGCGCAAAAGCTCGCAAGTGCATTTGTTTTACGAACATCAAAGCTGGCAACCGTTTAAAGTGCATTGATCGAAATCCGCCTTCTTGTGATAGTTTAATCTAGCCGAGTAATTTCTCGCTACTCAAGTCTTAAGTGGTGAAGGTGAAGATGGGAATGGATTCGCTATAGAAGGGACTTTGACTGTTCTTCTCTTCGCTCTCAACCCGGAAGGAACTGTGAAGCAAACCTCTATTTCCTCTTTTAAGATCGATTGCTATTATTCACTTAAACGTTTGCTTAAACGCACACCAACAAAATATATTGACAAAATCCAAAATTTGTATTCTACACTGTAAACAATTTCTGTTGGAATTTTAGAATAAATGTATTGCAAGTTTATTTTCGAGATTTAAATAGTGGAGGCACGTTAGGTATTTATCTTGCATTGGACCGAAAAAGTTCGGATTTGCTTGATTTTTTTTTTACATACTAAACATGTAAAATAATGAAATGTTTATATGTTACAATTTTAATGTATAGGAACTTCGTTGGGAAGGAAATTTTATGGAGAAAGTGGCGGAAAAGTGGAAAATGGGCAGGTGTTCCGCGCGCTTAGGTATAGCGCTCTCGCTCAGGTATACGAAAACCACGTTTTCGACCCTGTAATGGATTTACAATACAATGTAAATATATTGCAATAATAATATACTCCAATGAAAATAATAAAAATAAGTACGCGATTTATTATTTATGAATTATTTCCAAATTTATGGCGGGCGAAATGTCCCAGACACGGTACAAGGGCGTAAGTGAGAAAATGAGGATGTCCCAGGAGGGACAAAATTCTGTTTAACTTTTGCCCATTTAATTGAGAAAAAAAAATTAATTTACAGTCTTAAAGTACTATTAGGGTACAACAAATGATAAGAAAAAAGTATTAAAAAAAAGCACCCGTTTCAGAGAAAATCGTTGTCAAAGTAGCGACGTTTCCCAAAAAACGCCGCGCTTGACACTGAAAAATCTGCATAACTTTTGCAAATTTAAATTTTTTGTCCAGGCTAAAAAATCGTTTCGAGCGATTATTTTTCCCCATTGATTCGTGAAAAGGTCACCTAAAAAAAAGCAACCAGCTCGGAGAAAATCCTTATCAAAGGAACGATGGGTCCCAAAAAATGCCAGAGTGGACATGTAAAAAACTGCATAACTTTGTTTTTTTTTAATTTCAAAGAAAAATCATAGAATGATCTCGACGTGTTATTTGGTTCTATTGAATCGTAAAAAAATTTGTTGGAAAAAAGTAGCCGTTTACGAGAAAATCCTTTTGAAAGGGACTAATTGCTTTCTCTACAATGTGTATACGATATTTTGAGACCTATATAAGTTTTGTGCAGTTAATTAAAAAAGAAAAAGAACAAAGTGCTTTTGAGTCCATTCTGAGTTCTGTTATACTATTGAAATAACACTTTTAAAAAATGAACCTCTTATGAAATAACCCTTATGTAATTGCGGCGTGCCCCCAAAGAAGACGGATCTGTGAGAGAAAATAATGTATAAAATTACCATTTTTTATTTAAAAAAAAAAATTCAAATATTTGTTCACCCCATCAGGCTGTACTGAGTTGTGTAAGCAGCAGGCTGAAGAAAACAATTAACAATTTAAACAATTATAATTTGTTTAAACAGAATTTTTGCTCCCGCAAATCGTGAAACGTTACTCTGTGTCGTCATACATGATATTATATATCAATATAAAATATAAATGATAATACATATTTGGGAATTATTTAAACAATTTTAATTTGTTAAAACAATTTTTTCTCGCTAATATTGTAGGAAATAAAACAAAAATTTATGTATACTATCAAATAATGTTAACAGTGACATACTTTCTTTGAAATTATTCTCAATTATTTAAACAGTTGGTAATCACTCACTTGTGTCATGAAATATGTCCGACTCTATATTATATATATATATATATATATATATATATAAAATGGACATGATAAGACATTTTCAATTATATTTGGTAATTGTTCAAAGAATTTTTATTTGTTTGTATTCCAGACAATAGAACAATTAGGGCAAGATTATTGAAGAAACACGGAAGTAATGTAGCAATTTATATCACATTCCTACATTTTTTGCAGAGATTTTTTTCATGCTCAATATCTCACTTTGAATTTATGTGAATTGTTATCAATAAAATCACAATGGGATATCTAATTATTTATTATTTTTCTTAATTAATCTTTATTCTTCATTCGTAAGAAAAAAAATAATCATTCAAGTTAAAACTATGTTCTCAAATTTCAGGTAATTTTGGATTTTTTCAATTTGGCAATTGATAAAATCATAATAAAATATCTATTTATTAATTATTTTTATTAATTAATTATTAATTTTTCATTCTTAAGCAAAAAAACAAGCCATTACGTTCAGCTCTTTTTCCTTAAATTTCGGGTACTTTTTTTATTTTTCAATTAATACAATCCTAATTAAATATCTAATTATTAATTACTTTTGATAATTAATTATTAGTTTTCATTTTTAAGTAAAAAAATCAATCAATTACGTTCAACATTTTTTTTCTCAAATTTCATGTATTTTTTTATTTCTTGCAATTTTTCATTCCGAGCGGGAATTTTTAAACTATAAACCTTTTAGTACTTCCAATTTGGAACATTTCAGAAAAAAAATTATTCAAATCCGAGCTTTTTCAGACCAATGTAAGATAATATACTTTTTTGGTCTACGCTGCCTCCACTAAAAGTAACGTTACAATATAATATAATATTGTAGATTTAAAATGCGAGTATTGTAAAGTATTATGAATTATTATGTATTATTAAATAATATGTGTATTATGTAAGGAATGAATAATTGTAATATTGCCGCATGGATGTATTTTAATGTTGTGAAAAAAAACTGAAATTCGCAGGCAGCGACAATCGAGCCTTACACGCCAAAGTTTTAAGTCAGGTGTGCTGCACACTGTCTTAAATAGAGCCAGTGTAATCTGACTGGTTGAAACAGCCAAAAGTGTGTCTCCGGCAATTGGTGAGACTTCACTGGTTCACTCAGTGGAATTGCGTCCCTGGAATTTCGGAACTGAATTAATCAGCGAGATTCACTGTTTCACTCAGTGTGAGTCGTATGCGTTGTGGTACGTCAGCTGGTATTCCACTCTTACAACAATAAATAAGGGTCGTGCTGCAATATAATAGGATATAATATATTTCGCCTAACTGTGGGAAGGGACGTCATTCCGTCAACGCGTCGCTCTAAGTCAAATCCCAAGTGCCCAGGGTCCTCCGCTCTTTCAAGCGAAAGACATTATATCCACTGCTTATTGCAGCCAGGCCCAAAATATTGCTAACACAAATACTAGTACACAATAAAATACGTTTTCGATAGTTTTAAGTAACATGTGGACTCGCTAAATGCAATGATACGACATACGCGAACCGGGCGACTGGACTTGAGGTTCATGTCTTGGCCCGTGGAGTGTTATTTCACTAGTTGAGTCATTTATCATTCATAATTTGGCGTCACTGGTACATTCAGTAACACTGTTTTAGTTGATTCGCTAACTGGTTCACCCAGTCAAAGCCGGAAAATCACTGGTTCACCAGTGATAATTCAAAATACTGATTCAACGAGAGATAATTACACTAGTTCAGTTTAAGAGAGCACTAGAACTATTACAGTTTAAAAAATTTTGACCCTTTTATTAAAGTACTTTTGCGTTTTGGCACAATAGGCAGCGAGTTAAATTTTTTGTTTAAAACCCCTTATCATTGCGACAGCACTTTTTTTTGATAATTTAAAAATTTTGGCTTGTAGGGGAGCGGAGATTTATGAAAAATGTATTATTTATAAGGCTGTGAATAAATAAATGCTCGCTGTATGAGAAAATGTAACGAGAGTAATAAGTTTTAATTTGTGTCAGAGATTAATAAAAAAAAAATTTTTTAATCTATTTTCCTAATTAGGCTCGAGGGGAATAAACTTTAGGACTTAAAGAAGTACAAATTAAATTTCACAGATTCGATTAGCGAAAAGTGAGCCACTAAAGATTAGTAGAAATTTACTAATTCGAGTAGTCGAGATATTTCCTTACTCAGTAGTGGAAAACTAATTACTTGATAAAAAAGAAATTATTTAGGTCTGTATATAATAATTTCAAAAAAGTGATAAACATGGAGAACGTAAAAAATAGGAAAGTTTAATAAAACGATGCGATAGTGTAACATTTATAACTCTATTGAACTCTATTCTTCCATTTTCAAAATATTACCTTCTGATTGTTTGAAAAAAGTTAAGAAAAATAAGAAATTTTTACAATCTTAAAATGTTAATGGATCAGTGTGTGCTATAAATTACTGATGCATATCCAGGGCCTCATGTGATAATTATCAACAGAGTTCTGTTTTCGTTTTCAAAATTTGTTTCGGTTGTATATTTTCCTTATTTTCCATAGAAAATTGAAATTAATTAGCAAACTTTGTAAAAATTATTCTTCTCAAATAAGCATCAGCTAAAATACATATGAACTTGAGTTGCCAGAGAAGGTTATTCTAATTGTATCGCTTTTTTTTCTTATGCAAAAGATACTTTGAGTTCTCTTTAAATCAAAATTTGTAAAATTCAGCTAATTACTAGTGAAATTTACAGATTTGAGTAGTGAAAAGTGAGTCCCCAAAGGTTAGTAGAGAATTACTAAATCGATTAGTCGAGATATTTCCTGTTTAAATAGTGGATATCAACTAATTGCTTGATACAAATAAATAAATTTACTTGAGACTGCATATAATAATTGAATAATGTTATAAAAATTGACATCTTAAAATAGAAAAGTTTAATAAAATAACGCGATCGTGTAACATATTGTGAAATGCTCATCGTGACGTAGCCTGTCTCCAATTTAAAAAAGCCTTTCTGATTATTTCAATCAAGTTAAGAAAAATAAGAATTTTTTTACGATCTTTAAATTACAATGGATCAATGGACTCGAAATTAATTATGCATATTCAGAATCCTCATGCGTTACTTTTCAACAGAATTCTGTTTTCGATTTTCAAAACTTGTATGGTTCTACATATATTTTCTAATTTTCTATAGAAACTGGCAATTATTCAAGGGAGAGTGGATTTATAAAAAAGATATTGTTTAAAAGGCTGTAAATAAATAATGGCTCGCCGTACGAGAAAAAGTCACGAAAGTAAAATTTTTTATCTTGTGTCAAAGATTAATAACAAAATTTCAAAAAAAATCAGTTCAGGTAATTGACGGCTTTTATTTATAACAATTGTTATAAACAATGAAGCAAGACATTTTATTAAGAATAAACAATATTATTAATGTTAGGCATAGGTTTTGCAACAGTTTTAGGGAAATAGACACTGGTTAGCCTGGATGTCTTTTTATCAACATGTGAAAAGTCTAGACGATTTGCTCTTAAATATAGCAATTTTTTAACAATTCACGAAGAGAAGTTTTCACTTAATCTGAAGATTTGTTTTCGCTTTCAAGAGATCTATCCTCGATATCGACAACGTAAATAAGTTTCAAATTTTTCTGAGCAATAGATTCTGACTGTGCAAATATGTCAATTTTGTTAAAAAATCATTTGTTTGCAACACTGTAAAGTGAAAACGGTTTATCCTACGAAAAAAGTGCGACAAGCAAAAACGTTTTATTTTTACTCAGATGTGCTAAAAATGATTTTATATTCTTTTCTTGTTAGTGAATAATAAAATTGTAAGAAAAACTGGTTTAAACAAAAACTGACCAGGATTTCGAAAAAATAATCAAGATACTCGTAATTAGGGGACTTTTTTACATTTTTAACAAAAGGTATCTCGGGGACCTCATAGTGAAAATGTCCATTCTTTAATTTTTTAGTTAGGATATCTCAAAATCCTGCCGTATAGGAAAAATGTGGACAGCGGATTGGGTTTTAGGGCATCAAAATTACATTCACACATTTTCTCGGCCTGTGTAATCAGAGAGGTGATTTCTAAAAAAAGTCGATTTTTGAAAATTGTATCGTTGGCATATTCCTGATACCATAATAATATTTTATTTATTGTATATTAATTTCCATGAAGAAGTTTGTTTACGGGCATTTAAAAAAGTATATTACTTTTAATTTTTATCTCTAACGTTTAATTGTGTATCGCAATACAATTTTACACTACCACAATAAAATATTGTGACTCACTTAAAAGTTGTCATTCCATATTAATTAAAGACACAAGCCTATTTTTTCAGAAAGCTCCCATCCAATGATTTTCATTTTTAAATTGAAATATACGTGGGGTAACGAACAACCATATTCAGTAAAAATATGTTAAACAACATTTACCATATAATCTTATCATAATTTCTTCATTTCTTAGTGATTAAATACAAAAATCGAGTTTTTTTTAAAACGCCCGTCCCATTATGTTGATATTTATCTTAAAATGTTGGTGAGGTAACAAACAACCTCATTCAATAAAAAAATCTATTGAAAAAATGTTCACCAATATTTATCATATGAAAATTTCTTAGTAATTAAATACAAACATCGACTTTTCAAAAAGCGCCCTATCGATTATTTTCGTTTTCTTCTAAAAATGTTCGTGGGAAGCCGTATTACAATAAACAATTTAAAAATCCCATTTAATTGAAACTTGCATTTAAACTTGGTTCAGCACCACCGTCTTCTACTTATTTCCCCTATTTTTTATTCTTTACAGTCTTTACAGTCAGTAAACTTACCATATTCCCTAATTTCCGTGTACCCTCGGTCCTTAGCATTTGCCGGGCGGCTGTCCGGGCGAGCGGGGTTGGCACCTCTGCTTTAATTGTGAATTCAAAAGTTCCAGCCTCCTAGGAATAGCAGATAATTTTTTTAGGAAATTTTATAGTTTCGGGTCGCGTGAGAAATTTTCCTATGTTTACATCCAATTCATTATAGCACTTTCAAAGTTGACTTTATTACATTCATGAAACTTTATCTAGCTTCTACATTAAAAATTAAAAAGAATTAAAATTTTCCAGTCTCTTAGGAGCAACAGAGAATCTTTTAGAAAAATATTATAGGATAAATACCACTCCAGGTCCAAACTCGGACCCTTTAAAGTTTAAATTCTTAAGTGTCCGGGTCCGGACCTTTCAATTTCTTACGGGTTAGGTCCGGACCCGGGCCCATTACATTCTTATGGGCCCGGGTCGTGACCGAACCCTTGCTGGACAATTTAGGTCCCCAGACCCTTTAAAAATTAGGGGTCCCGCCTGACAGAGGTGTCCCAAAAAAATCAAATTTTGTTGTTGCTGTGTTACCCCCCCCCCCCTTATTTCCTTCATTTGGTGTAAAATTAATTGTAAAATACCATCTTTTGCGTAAATGCGTCATATTTTCTTTCTGCTTTACTTTTTTGAGGAGATTCTGTTAAATCAAGCGTTTTCTATTTCTAAGCCGTGATACAGGTTTATTTCAAAACCTAAGTATCTGAAGAGTTGCGTCTAGAGTTAAAAAAAAAACAGAATATGTATAACTCTATAAAAGCAGAAAAGTATGTGTTTCTTATGCGTAAAACTGAAATCAACCAAATGCTACTCAAAACATTATTTTTTTCAATTTTCTATTACTTTGTGTCAGGTGACATTACTTTGTAATAAGTCCCAGACTTATTTTTTGACATCCTTGTAAAACGGTTACTCACTATCCGCAAAAAGACGGTATTTTACAATTTTGTATGAAGGGTGGTTTGAGGGCCAAAACCAGACCTCAAACTGTCTAAGGGTAGTTTTCTATCAATGGCGTACATTTTAACTTTTCTTTTACAATGTCATTTTTAATCATTCAAGGCTGAAAATGTCTAAGATGTATGAAAAAAGCACATTATAAATTTGCAACCCCCTTTAGTTTGTAGTTTTTCACTTTCAAGGGTGGGATTCTAAATAAAATTAGGCTATAATTATTTTCAGTAATACCTACCATCATTTTGATGTCATTTTTACACACAAAAACAAATAATTAACACTTTTTAGAATTGAAAAGCCTTGGGTCACGGGTTAAAATTTGTTTTTTCATTGATAAGAAATTGCAAAATTATTTTTACGACAAATGAAATAAAATAGGGTGATAAGACAGCAAAAAGATTTATTTATATTTTTTGGGCCACCCTAGTGCCCAGTTGTCAACGATCTCCAGATATTTTTTTATGATAAATAGGGAATTATAAGAAAAATTAAATAAAAAAGAAAAGAAGAAATCATGAAATTTTCAGTTAAAACAATTAATTTTCAACCAAGAAAAAATGAATTTTCAACAAAATAGTTAAATTTTAGACCAAAATAATGAATCATCGACATAAAAAAAGGGAATTTTCAATAAAAAAGAGTTCAATCAAACTCAAAAACACGAATTTTCAACAAATTAATTGAATTCTTGACCAAAACAGACTAATTTTCAAACCAAACCGAGAAATTTTTAACAAAAAAATTGAATTTTCAACTAAAAAATATTAATTTTCTACCAAAATAATTAAATTTTTAACCCAAAAAGACGAATTTTCAACAAAATGATTTAATTTTCAACTAAAAGAGATAAATTTGCAAACAAAAATAGAATAGTTACATTTTCCGTTTCAAATTAATTTTTAATTTAAAAAAAGGCATTTTCATAAAAATAGTTAAATTTTTAACCAAAAAAATCAATCTTTATCTAAAGTGATGAATCATCAACCAACAACGAAAAATTTAACCAAACAGTTGAATTTACAACCCAAAAGATGAATTTTCATCCAAAAAAGATCAATTTTCAACAAATACATGAATTTTGAACTAAAAAAGATACATTTTCAATCAAAAATAGAATATTTCAAATGTTTGCAGTTGAATTTTCACCTTATATAGCTAAATTTTCAACCTAAAATAGAATAGTTAAATTTTCAGTAAAAACTAATTTTCAACCAAACAAATTAAAATTTCAGCGAAATACATAGTTTAATTTTTAACCAAACAGATGAATTTTCAACCAAGAATATTACATTTCTGTCAAAAAATGGAATAGGTAAATTTTCATTTAAATAAATTAATTTTAAATTTGTTTAAACTCATTTTTAACCAAACAATGAATTTTCAACAAAAAAAGATCAAATTTGAACTAAGAAGATTAATTTTCTACCAAAAAAGATTATTTTTTAACAAAATACATGAATTTTCAACGAAATGTTGGAATTTTTAAAAGAATTTTCAATCTCATAGTTAAATTTTTAACCTAAGAAATGAATTTTTAGCCAAAACGATGAATAAGTCACCAAGAAGATTAATATTCTACCACAACAGGCGAATTTCCAACTAAACAGCTGATTTTTCAACCAAATAGATGAATTTTCATCTGAAGAAGATAAATTTTCACTGAAATATGGAAGTTAAATTTTCAGTTAAAAACATTAATTTTTAACAAAAATAAAGTAATTTTCAACAAGATAGTTGAATATTGAACAACAAAAGAGATTTTAACTAAAATGATGAATCATCTGCCAAAAAATGAATTTTTAGCAAAGTAGTTTCACTTTCAACTAAGTAAGTTAAATTTTTAATAAAATAAATGAATTTTAAATGAAAAATGTAATAGTTGATATTCCAATCAAAAAAGATTTTAATTTTCATCCAAAAACAGTTGAATTCAACAAAACAAACATTTGTGATTTTTATCAAAAAAAGATGCAATTTCAACCAAAATAGATGAATTTTCAACCAAAGAGAATGGCTTTTTAACGAAATTGTTGGATTTTCAACAAAATAATGAAATTAACTTCAACTTCAGTTTATCGAAAATTCCCTGACATTCCCTGGCCAGTTTTAAATTCCCTTATTTTCTGGAATTCCCTAACCTGTAGCAACCCTGCACAATATTTATTAAAAAACAATAAAAAAATCTTGAATTTGACTCACTGCATGTTTCTCCTTAAACAATTGCATGTACCCGAGCGTACATATTATAATATTACAAAATAATAAAAGTACGTACTAAAAAATCTTCACTTTTATTCAAATTATTCAACACTACTTTATGAATGCATCTTTGAAGTTCCTGATTACAGATAAATGAGGCCAATGCTTTTCAAAAACTTAGTTCTCAAATTAACTTTTCAACGTAGATAATATGAAGACGTAGCTTAATATCAAATTGTTACATATCCGCAGTACTCCACGCATACGCTTCTTGTGATTTCGCTTTTTTCGAGTTTTGAGCTTCAAACCACTTTTTCTCATATCCATTACTTCGATCCACTCCGTCCCATCGTTCACCTGGTGGAATGCCGAACCTATTGGGCGGTCCCGAAGACTTATTCTTCGATCCTGAAATAAAATAAAATAAAATTAACTACCTAACAAACAAAGAATCGCTCCTTTTATATTGATGAATGGAAGAAATACATTATATCTACCTATTTTAAGTACTCCTTGCTCTATTAGCTTATCTTGTCCAAACTGTAGCATCGGGTCATCGTCGAGTAATTTATTTTTTTGCATTCTGTCTAAATCCTCGTCATCTTTGTACCTTGCTAAAGGCTTACTCATCTCATGCATATCTTCCTTTAATTTCTCTTCCCGATCGTCCAGTTGTTTGAGTCTGAAAATAAAGCCAATTTTGAATTTAGATTAAACTTTCACCTACCAGCAAATTTTATGAGAGTTCCGTAAATCGTGTTATTAAAAACTTAATCTATGGATAATTTTGTACATACCCTCTTCCCCATTTTGCGTATTGGTCATTAATTTCTTGTTGTCGTTCTTCTTTCTCGCGTTCTGCGGCAGCCTCTGCTTGCAAATCTCTTCTCCTTCCGGTTTTTCGGTCGCGAATAACTACAGATTGACCCGCACCGCTTACGTCTGCACTTAGCTGTAACAATATTTTATTTTATTAATATGCATGGATAGATGGAAACTCTATATTGATAGATTTCACCATTTTTGTAATTTTGCTTTAGGATCAGGCCCTCGGATCAACTAAAAGAAAAAAACATAAGTGACCTAACACATTTTCAACCTGAAAGTTCTTGCAGTAGATTGTTCTTTACAAAATACCTTTTTCTAATTATTTTAAAGTGATTTATATGAAAAACGAAAATGAAGTATCGAGACCTTTTTGAAATACGTCAAATTCAAATTAAAAATAAATTTTTTGTTTGCTTACATATTTTAAATTTTTTTTTAGGAAGTGGTATTTCATAGTAAAAACTGAGTAAAAACATATTATAATAGAATTGGATACATTGAAAACGTGGATTTCATGGATATTTTTTACATCAGAAAATAGATCGTCTTTCTCTTGTCCGCGTGGGTCCACTGGTACCCATAATATATAGAGGTTGAAAAAGCACTTTTATATCCTTATTTTTTAACTTTCATTGATAGAATAAATTTTCCAGATTCTCAGAAATACGAATTTATAAGTAAACTTTTAAAAAGTTTCATTATGTAAAAAAACAGTGACAAATAATACAAAAAAAAAAGGAAAAATTTGAGAAAATGACTTTTCTTGCATTTTTAACGGCGGGTACTGTTGCAGGTGAGCAACGTTCACTATTTTCGTTTTTCTTGATTTTCGTGTAACAGACTTAGAATTATGTAAAATAAATACGTGGATCAGATCAAAGTGAAATATTCCACATTTCGTAAGGTACTAGCACATAAGTTATCGTATACTGAATAGAAATCGAGAAAATGATCAAAACAAATTTTTAAATTCATTGCAGAAATCGAACAGAAAATGACCACACATTATTCCTAAATTTTTTCAGAATTAATGTTGCATAGAATTTAAAAAAAAGCAAGTGATTTGTAAACTATAAATTTGCATCTACAAGGATCTATAAGTGGTTTTAATGTCTACTTGAAAAATACATTTATTTTGCAGATTGAAGTTGAGGAAAATGTGAAAAAAATATTGTAGAAAATTGTCTTTTTTACGCAAGAGAAATATATTTCGGCATTTATTTTTTCTTCTGACAAATTAGTGTACACACTAATTTGTATTTAATGGGTATGCCCATTAAAATAATTATAATTAAAATAATTAAACAATAATACGTATTTAATGGGTATGCCTTTTCTTAATTCGCTTTTCGTTTCCGTTCTAAAAATTGAATGAAATTTTAGTAAGTTTCAAAATCAATATTAAATAGTCACGAAAAGTAAACTTAGGAGATAATTTAACACACTAAACTTCCATTAAATTTTAGAACGTTGTCTCTGTCCTGGGTCCACCGGTACCCAAAACGCTTTCCGAATCGCATTACTCGTAAACAAAAAGCGAATTAACAAAGGGCGCATACCTATTAAGTGCCCCATATTTTTTTTTTAATTTTCAAGGCTTTCTCCTTTTCCAAACTTTGCTCCCCTTTACAGGAACATAGTTTGAAGTATGCCTACGGTGGGTTAAACGGACTGCTACGGGTTAAAAAAAGTATCGAGCCCTTTTTGAAATAAGAAAAATTAAATTCTTTGTTTGGTATATTTTAAGTTATTATTTAGAAGGTGTTATTCCATAGTGGAACTGAGTAAAAAGGTGTGATAAACAAATTGAATATATTTAAACTGTGTGTTTTATGGAGGATTTAGTATAGCAGAAAATGGTATTTTGTCGTTAGGGCTATTAAAGCGTTTTTACACTTGTCTTTTCTTTACCGTTTATTACTTTTGGATAGATTTAAACGTTTTAAATATTTAAAGAAAAAAAGTTTTGAGCCTTTTTGACATAAGTAAAATTCAATTCTAATTAAAAAAAATATATATATATTTATTTCACAAAAAAAAACCTGTAGACTGGGGAGTTATTATATTAAAAAAGTATTTCACATAATGTTGATCCAATTTCCTGTCGGACGTAATACGAAAAAACGAAACTAGAAAAAAAATTATGTATAACATTTAAAAAAATGTATATGTATATGTATATATATATATATATAAATCGTTTTAAGATTTTAAAGTTGCCTTCGAACAACTCATGAATCAACAGAAAGGTGCTTTCTATAAAGAAATATTGAGTTCAACAACTTTTAGGTTGAAGATGTTTGAGGTTCACCGTGCTAAAGTAACATGAAATTTCGAAAAACTTCTCTCTTAAGAAATACAGAATAAAAGTTTCGAATAAAGAACTCCAATTTGTAAAATTTTTGTTGCTATAACGAAAAAAATTAGATCAAACGCTAAACGTGTAGAAAAAAAAACATAAAAGAATAAACAATATGTAGTAACTTGAGTTTTCTTCTTTATAGCGTAAAATCCTACGAATTTTAAAATTATATTTGCACAAATAAAATTAATTGTTATACCCCTTCAATTTTTTTAAAGTTATAGGGCATACACAAATTGAACAAAACAGTATGGTAAAGAAATTCCACAAAATTATATTGCTAATGTTGCATTCTATGGAGGTATTTTAAAGTTATAGAAGATTTTATTGTGTACATTCTACACCTGATTTGTAGAAGTGTTGTTTTGATATTTTGTTATCATCTGATGAAATTTTGTCTAAAACTTTTGAATTCGATTTGTTATACAAAAGTTGCTACATAATTCTGATTTCCAAATTGCAGGTTTTTTCAAAGTTGGTTAAAAAAAATGTAAACCTTAAGCTGACTGTTTCGTTCCAGAAAAATTTGAGACTTTTAGAGGAAGAAAAAAATATCATTAATCTTTGAAAATTAATTCCTACTTCATTAATTCCAATCAAATTAATAAATTTCCTCCAAACACGATACATTTAATTATTAATAATCAATTATATCAATAAATTGAACCACGTCCAAAATATTTCTTTTTAAAATTTTAAACTCGTCAACTTGCATTATTTTTAAATTAGACAAGTTAATCGTTCTCATGCATTTTGAACTTGAGTTGCCTGAATTAAAAATTGTTGTTAATTTAAATTTATTTTTTCTATAATTCGCGAAAAAGTGCCAGTTTTTCCACCTGTTTTTGGTGTAAAAAGTTACCGATTTTTGCTCGATGACGTGGCGCATGCGCAGTGCCGACCTTTCCGGGCAACAGTGACAAAAGTGGACAGATGCAGTGGAAAAAGTAAATGGACAGTGATAAAAGTGAGGCACAGTGGAAAAAGTAAATGTTATTTCGGGTGAGTTCGTGCTGCCTCGGGTGGACTCGTGCATCGTGCGCAGCCAACTTCATTCTATTTTCCGACTGTCGTCCCTAACCTAAAAGCAATTTCCTGAAAAGTCTCGAGTTGTGTATTTTGTATGTACTTTTGTCACTTGGCAAAAGCAAAAAAAACACCGTCAGTTTCTCCGAAAATACTGTGCTTGGTTTTTTTCACGAAAAATCGGAAGTTTTGAAGCCCTCAACTTTATGGGCCAACTATTCAATTGTGAGAACAAGCTTATTATTACTGCCATATTATTGCCATGGTTTTGATAATTGCCATTGTCATTGTTGCGTCAATCGACAAAAAATCGCCTTCTTTTTACACAAAAAACAGGTAAACAAAAACTAGCACTTTTTAACAAATTATAGAAAAAGTATCGTGTCCCACACATTGAAAAAGCGACGATTTAAAACTCGTGTGATAGCCACCCTCGCTCCGCTCGGGTAGCTAACTTCACACTCGTTTTAAATCTCTCGCTTTTTCAACTTGTAGCACAATATACTATTCTATTTAGATTTTATATTAACTTCTAGGTTCTAATTTTTTTTTCTTTGTGGATTTAACTTTTTGCCCAATCGAAAAATGTCAATTTTCTGTGCTATTTAATCTCAAATTCATTATTTTTCAAACTAGAATCTTTCTACTTCAATTCTTACTCATTTTTGGGAAGGATTTCTAATTTTAATTACATTCAAAACAGGAAATTTTTGATATGAATAAAAGGTGAATGCTTTTACTTAGCATTTTTTAATCTTGAAACCATTCACATTCAAAGATTGTTAAATCTGGAATTTATTTAAAAACCGTTAACTTCTAAGATATTTTAATTTTTAACGCTTCCAATTTTATATTTTATACTCTTGATCTTGATTAAATCAATTTAAAACATACCGACAATTAAAGCATTCATTTGGAAATTATACTCTGAAACAGTATGATTGAAATATGAATTTGTTCACTTTTTAATGGTGGCATTTGAAATTATTCGAATGTTATTTGAACCAATCAGCGAAAAGATTTGAAAATATTTTTATAGTGAAAGTGAAGAAATAGTGGCATTTTTTCAAAATGGTGGCAAAATAGCGGCATCGCTAAAAAAAGTGAGAATAGTGGAGCGATGCCGACCATTAAAAATGTAATTTAAAGTTTGAATTAAAATAAATAATACCTTTTCAAACATTTCAGCCTCCCTCCTTTTGTGAGCAGCAGTTTCTTCCCTCAGAGCTTTCGCATCCTGTAACCCCGCCGTTTTGCCATCCAATGTTTTCGTCATTCGCTTATCTTTAAAACCTTCCGGACTTCTTGATCTGCTTTCCCTATTCCACCTGGATTTCTTCGTACGTCTTCGAGGCGACTCTGACCTTTTCCTATTCCTTCTTGCTGGAGAATCCCTATCAAAATCTCTTCTATTTTCACCACGTTGTCTTTCATAACGTCCATCAGACCTTGAAGGTTTTTCATATCTCGTATCATCTTTCTTTGACCTTCTGGGACTTTCTTCTCGAGATCTACGGCGAATTCTAGGAGGACTGAGATCTTGATCCGAATCATCTTTCCTCTTTCTACGTGAACCAGAAGCTTTTTCGTTTTTACTCTTATCTCGCCTAGGTGGAGATAAATCTGAATCATTTTCTTTTTTTATTCTATTTCTAGGCGGACTCAAATCCGAATCGCTGTTTTTCCGTCCAGACTTCCTTGGTGGACTCAAATCAGAGTCGTAGTTTGTATTTTTAACCCTCGATCTTTTGTCTCCTACTTTCCTAGGAGGACTCAGATCAGAATCATAGTTTTTATTTCTACTCCTGGACTTTCCCTCTGATTTTCTCGGTGGACTCAAATCCGCATCGCTGTTTGTCCGTCCAGACTTCCTAGGTGGACTCAGATCAGAATCGTAGTTTTTATTTTTACTTCTGGACTTTCCCTCTGATTTTCTCGGTGGACTCAAATCCGAATCGCTGTTTTGCCGTCCAGACTTCCTAGGTGGACTCAGATCAGAGTCGTAGTTTGCATTTTTAACCCTAGATCTTTTGTCTCCTGATTTCCTAGGTGGACTCAGATCAGAATCGTAGTTTTTATTTTTACTTCTCGACTTTCCCTCTGATTTTCTCGGTGGACTCAAATCCGCATCGCTGTTTTTCCGTCCAGACTTTCTAGGTGGACTCAGATCAGAATCGTAATTTTTATGTTTACTTCTGGACTTTCCTTCTGATTTCCTTGGTGGACTCAAATCAGAACCGTAGTTTTCCTTATTTCTCGGGTTTCTTTCAGGAGATTTTTTCTTTCTTGCGTTCAAACTTTTTCGAGTTGTGCGATCCGACTCGCTGCTGCTTCGACTTCTATTTTTATTTGAAGAAACTTCTCGATTTGACTTAGTTCTCGGAGGACTCAAATCGGAATTCGAGTCTGACTCAGAAGAATCTCTACGTTTACTAGATTTATATTTTGTTGGTCTCGGTGGACTAAGATCATCGCCACGTTCTTTATTCTTCTTTTTCCTTTTCTCTGACTTCCTATTTCGTTTACGGCGTGATTCGTCTTCACTGGAACTTGGAGATTTTCTGGATATGGATAAATCACTGTCTGAACCTCTTTTCTCTTGTTTTATATGTACAACCTTTTGAAGAGACTTAGCTTTACTCTGGCTCGGAATTTCTCCACTGCCTTTCCCTTTGCTCTTACTAGTTTTATTTTCTCTCGAATTTCTCTCGGAAGTTTGGTCATTCTCATCCTCGTCCTCGTCTTCATCTCTTGTGTTTAGCATCTTTTCGCGAATGCTTACCTCTCCCATTCCATCATCGGCAATTATCCTCCAACGAGTCTTGTCTGAAAAATCCGGAGCCCCCCGTTCATCCACAATTCCCACAATTTGTGGAGCATCTTCGGTAGTGTTGACGATGTCAAATTCATCTTCTCCTATGGATCGAATATTCTCCAAGTCTACGTCATCGTCAATGATTTTTACTCTGGAAAATACACCTCAGAATGTTGGCAATTGTAAAAAAAAAAGCGAAAAGGGTATTTTTGGGGGTATTTGTAAATATGCAATATTTGGGGATTTTTAGATTTAAAAGCACGTTCGTTTCCCATCTCAATGTTTTAATATCCTTGAGAGGTGCGCGGAAAGAAACTTTTTTTGGAAAATTCAGTGGAACTTTCCAGTATTGTGTTCCAAATGCGTGTATCATGAGAATTTCAACATAACCTAAAACATAAGATACCGCTGTAGGCAAGTAAAAATTGCGTATAGAGGTTACAAAATATAACTTACGTTTTTTGACCAATCTTCTTCTTTTTCTTTTTTTTCTTCTTGTCATCGTTGGAGAAATATTTCTTTAAATACTCCTTTTGATTGATTTTTGAAGTTGCCATTGTGGTTAAAACTTCATATAGCAACAATTTTTACAATTAACAATTTGACGTTTCTCAAGTTAGGTTACGTTCCCGAACCTGAAGTTCAGTTGGTGGTTGCATGGTGGCAACACTGAGTTTCGCGGGAAATTCAAATATCTGAAACATTCAAAATAATATTAATTGTTATAAGCGAAGCAATTTATAACTGAACATGCTGATGAAAGACATTACATAAAATTAAGTATTATAGACAAATATTCTTTGTAACATTAAAGACAGACATTAAGATCTAGATTTTTTCCGTTTCAGAAGGTTCGGTTTCTTATTAAACAAATAAAATAATGATTTTGGAAAATAAAACAAATTCAATTAAAAGTCTATAGTAAAACTCTTCTGCCTCACATTTTGTTATACAATCACAATATTTTTTCATAATTTATAGAATTTCTTCTTATTCCAATTTAAATAAAGTATTGGTTTGTAATTTTTTTAAATATTATAATTTAGGCTGCGTCTATTTGTCCTGAAAAGTGGTGGTACTACTTCTAATACGAGAGAAAAAGACTAATTCATTATATATATATATATATATATATATATATATATATATATATATATATATTTAGTTATTGAATTATTTGATTTTTAATCACCAATTTTAATGATTTTTTTGCTCAGCAAATATATTATCTATAATTTATAATAACATTATGATAATAAGAACATTTTTATAGCTTTCTAATATATTTAGAAATTTTTTGAATACCTAAATGCACAATTTATATAAAAAATTCAATCCGATCCTTAAATAAAATTATTTTCTGCAAATTGCAAATGATTAATTTCTTTTTTTAAGGTATGATAAAGTAGAAAGAGCAGGCTTTAGAAAAAAATATTATTAGTTACAATTTCAAGAATCGTAATCTTATAAATTACACAGGCAAACAAAAAAAGTGCACGGAGCCAAAAAAAGCGACATATATAACATTATAGTGTTGGCCCAGCATAGTCAAAATCTGCATTGATTGGAATTTTCTGCTTAACATTTTGTCTCTCAAATGAATTATTCAATAGCCCTTGCGTTTGAAAAGATTTCCCCAGGTTGTGATCACAACAAAAATTTTTTATAAAAGTTATTAACAATAAAAATTTAATGTTACAACATGATCAACACTTTTGTCTTGAACGGCTAAATGAATTTTAATGATTGTTAGGTTGAAATTTTTGTTTAAAAACGTACATTTCAGAAATTTTTCTTCCGAATATAAAAACATTTGATTTGTTGAAAAAGTATCAATTGTTTATAAACAAATTAAATTTTGTATTCAAACATATTTGTGTTAAAACGTACATTCCACAAATATTTCTTCCGAATATAAAAACATGAAATTTGTTAAAAAAATATCAATTGTTCATAAAGAAATTGAACTTCATGTGAAAGAATAGTAATTACTATTCTTTTAAATAGACTGATGCACAACATGCTCTGAGCGCTCGTGCGTCGCGTTAAAAAATTTATATTCCGTGAAATAATAGAAACTTAGAGACTACTTACATTTCTTTGTGCATTTCTCTCCAGAAAAAATGTAGCATAATGTGCAAAACAATTTTTCTTTTAAGAGAACAAAAGTACAATTTGTTAATGATGATTTTCCAAAAAAGTTTAATGTTTTTATATTTAGAAGGTTGATCATGTTGTAACTTTAACTTTCTATTGTTAATAACTTTTGCTAAAAAAATGTGTTTGCGACCGAAACCTGGGAAAATCTTCTCGAACATAAGGGCTATTAAAAAATTCATTTTACAGCGAAAAAACGACTTTCGATTTATGGTGGTTTACTTGGCATAATTTGACCTAAACTAAAAATTCAAACTCGAATAAAAAAAACTGGCAAGCAGAAACTTCCAGGCAATGCCGATTTTCACTATGCTTGGCCAATATTACAATGCTATATAAGTCACTCTTTTCGCTCCACACACTTTTTTTATGTGCCTGTGTTTTTATTATTTTACAAATATTATTTTTTGCGTTTTTCGATTAAACGGGCTGTTCTCTTGTCACAGAATCGTTTCCAAACGAAATTATAATGTATTTGAATATATAGATATTTTCATATTTCCTTTTTTCTGATAGATATCTTTTCTTTTTTTATGCAATCCAGCGGAAAATTTAAATGAATTCTTATCTGAAAATTTGTAAAACTATTTTTCTAAACAAAACACACCGTTTTTTGTTGTCGTTGATTTTTTTTGAAGAACAGAAAATTTGATTTATTTTTCTAAAAAATGAAAATTCTCGTTTTTTGCATTATTTACGACGAGATACAAAAAAAGTAAGAAGAGCACGGTTATTCCCCTCAGAAAATTCTAAACAAAAATCTGTAGGCACTCTTTTCTCTATCTTGCATTTTTTCCAACATTTTCGGTAAAATATGAATAACAGCAGCTATAATTGTATTTTTTAAAGAAATAAAATCAAGATGCAAGAAGGGTGTCAATAAAAAAGTTGATACATTTTTTAGGACTCTTTCTGACAATATTATTGTTATGAGAAAAATGCAAGCAATTATAACGACTTTATTCAAATATTAGCGAAAATTTCAAAAGAAAAAATTCAAGGTCGAGAAAAGTGTTAAGGGACTCGTTTTTAAAAGATTTTGAGGTGAGAAATCTTAGAGTTTAGAATTTTTCGTATTTTATACTTTTGCAAAAAATAAAAATTGTCATTTTTCAGTTAAAGAAATCAAATTTGTTCGAAAACGCAGGCACAAGATAAACTCTTATGGAATATATTCACCGTATTAGAACCAAATTCAAAAAAGTCCAACACAAAAAAACGATGGGGTTTTAGAAAAAAATTAGTTTCAAAATTATTTGTTATTTAGTAATTCATTCATGATTTCCAAGAACATATCTTGTCACTATTTCTGAGCATTTTAAATTGGTTCATTTTATTAACTCAAAGTTTAAAATTTGTTCTCTCCAATTGGTTAAAAGCTATCTAAATTCTGAACAAAATAAGCTCAGGATGAAGTCAATTTTTTAATATTTTAAGAAGCTATTTATAAATAGTGTACAATTTAATGGTTATTTAAAATTACGCAATATGTTGAAGTTGAAATAAAAAAGTTGGACAAATTCATAGTCATCATATATTTTAAAGAATTCTTACAGAAAATTCATAATTATCGCTTATTCTCAGACATTTGTTTCTCAGCAGGAAAAAATATTAAAATTTTTCCAAATTTGTGTTCCAACTGTAACTGAATTGAACTTCTTCACTGAAAAAAATGAATTTTACCGTTTATGATCTTGTATTTCGAAATTTAGGACAGCAATCTATAGATATTATATGTCGTACAATTTAGATATCAAGTTTTTTAATTCAGGATTTTAAAAATTAACATCCAGATTGTACGGCTATCTATAGTTTGCTGTCCCAAATTTAAAAATCCAAGATCTCAAATGGTATATAATACACTGTTACTTCTACAGAAATTCACCTGTGAAATGAACGTAAAAACTTTGAAAATATTTATTACTTCGATATTATTTAAAACTGAAGAAAACATTACAATTTCAACTAATT
This sequence comes from Andricus curvator, assembly GCA_932195095.1. NCBI lineage: Eukaryota > Metazoa > Arthropoda > Insecta > Hymenoptera > Cynipidae > Andricus > Andricus curvator. Next base: position 536,837 of record CAKNYM010053077.1, read on the forward strand.
TGGCAATAGCTTCTTTAAAAATTGACAAAATGTCTTCATCCTGGGCTCATTTGCTTCACAAGTTCGATATCTTTCAACCTATCCAAGAGAAACAACTTTTAACTTAGAATTCATTGAATGAGCAATCCAAAATTTAAAAAAATGTTGAATGCTTAAAAATGGATGTCATCCACATACTAAGTGGCGATAGTGTATCTCACAGAGAAAATTAATCTGCGCGAAAAACAGATGCCTCAATTTTAAATACTAGAAGAATTGGTAATTAAAAAAAATGTTAATAATTTTAAAATAATTGAAAAATATATAAATTAGTATAACAGCACACGATTACGAGTTAGGTTCTTTGATCTTCTGATGAAGCATGATATCAAAGAGAAAGATCAGAAATGGATCTCATCCCATCCATACAAATATAAAAATCAGATATGCTTGCATGGAATCTATTTAACATAAAAAAACGCCTTCATCTCATTCTTCACATTGGATGCACCTACAGTGGTTATATATTAATTCAGTAACCATCTGATAATCGCGCATAATCACATGTGCATCATCGACCTACAATTAGTCTGCATCCCTGTGCCAAATAGCTCTGGCTCTGCTCTTATGCTCTGAAACAATTCATGAATAAAGTATAAAAATGCTGCAACAATCGATGAGAGTCTCTAGGATTGGTTAGGTGGTGCCAGGTATTCCAGGTATAACATCAACGATTGGAGAACCAAGTTGACTCGATGTAATGGGGTAGGGAGCGAAAGTGAACTCCACACTAAGAATGGGCAGGAAGAGGTAGGGTCCTTGATGTGGTCTCCAGCAGAAAGTTTCACGCGCCGATGCAGTTGCCTCTTGTCTAGCATGGGCGGCATGATTTTTGACTCGATGGACTCGTGTTGCTCGTGATTTTAATTCGGAAACTGAACGGTAGAATGACCACAATGACGAAAAGGAAACTCACGATGTCATCATCTTCAAAATTAATTTAATTACGAGGCACATTCCTCAAGAAAAAGTGAAGAAGAGAAGTAAACTCGGAATGGTCTTATTGCCATGTTAAAGTAACTAGATTCAGTGACTTTCCTCGTCAATTGGTCTCAACTGCATGGCCATATCCTTGATGCAACATCGGTGACCGGACCTCGTAACGATTACGACACCTGTTCAAAGCAGAAAATAAATATCCATTAGGGAGATACCAAAATGACCCGCAAGTTAAGCAAGTTTCTGATACTGTTCGATAATACGAATTTGTTGTATTTCCCGGGACATTTCTTGTCTGGAAGGGTCCTCATCGAGTTGGACGATGAAGCATAGTAAGTCTAAAAGAAAACATCATATTGCAGATTGCGTTTGTTTTTTATTTTTTAAATTAAAATTTAAAGAAATTGCGACCACTTCGATGATACAGGAAAGAAAGTACTGCGTAAGATTTAAAGTTTTGATTATACAAAGCCCCGAGTTCGTCCAAACACAGTAAATTTGAACAATTTAAAATTTCTTTCAGTGTTTAAAAATGTAGCTTTTAGAGTGGCAATATTTTCTTTTACAATTATACACCATAAAAGTTTAAAAATTTAAAATACAATTTTAAACTGTAAATGTATACCTTTTGAAACCATAGAAGATAAATTGTGAACTCTAAAACTGACCTTGCCGTTTAAACTTTAAGAAATTCAGAATTCGTATATCAATCTTACTATATACTTTTTGAGGTGCAAAGTTAATAATGTTATGAATGAGAGTGTAGAGACTTATTTTACACCTTCTAATAATCGCATTTGTTATGCTGATGCAGAGGAATGCATGTCAAGCAGTAAAACCTACACATGATTATGTCAGTAATATATTAATGACTTGTATTTATAAGTACAAGATGCAGGATCTGGAAAAAAGTGTTAATAGGATGTTATGTAAAGTGACGATTACGTTATCCGAATGATATCAAATTTATGAATTCCCGCTAGTGGGTAAATTATTGTGTATCGTCATAAAGTATCAAAAGTTTAAAAACAATTGAAAACCATAAGCTTTCAATTGTCGTCTGAGCTTGAACACTTTTTTCTAGAGTTTAACACAACAATCTTTTTAGTATCATGCCGGATATTACACAAACATTATTTGTCATAAAATATTTTTTATAATATAAAAGAAATATACTTGTTAAAAAAAGTCTGTAACAATTTGATAATGTATTGCACTGACAAAAGAAGTCCACCTACATTATGTTTATTCAGAACATTGACTAGGGTTGTCTCAAAAAATTATTTTTTTTTGTAGACAAATTTAAAAGAAGTTTTTACTGAAAATATTAGATAATAATTTACTAAACTTATTTCGTAGTTCATTTCTCACTAATTAATTTGGTAACCAAGTGAATTAATACACAAGAATACTGTGAATTAGAAATGCTTTAGTACAAAATTACTAATTCACAGTATTTGTTTACTAAATATATTATAATACTTCTTATATTAATATCGATTACTAATTGCAAATTAGTGAAAAAAAATTACTAATTTACAATGAATTCTATACTAAATGAATTAGTAAACGATATAGCACAGTTTGAATTAGTATTTTTTACTAATTCAGATTTAGAGAATAAAACGCATATACATTGTACAATAATATAATATAATAATTATAATAATAATATTATTATTACCTTTCAGTAAACTGAAGGTTACAGATATTTTAAATAAGATCTAGGTTAACAATTACTTATAACTTTCATTTTCAGATATATTGATGGCTTTTGAATTCTTATTTTAACATTTAGTTAAAGTTAAGTAATTGTCAGTAACCAACTACTGAAACTTTACTCAAATTTCACTAATTTTCATGCACGCATTTACTGAAACATCAACGAAAATAAGTTCACAGATTTTTCAGTCAAACTGTCTGACTAGTTCCATTACTATTAGTTAAATTAAAACTGAATCAATCAGTGGTTTTTGCTTATAAACTATTATTAGTTTTTGACTAATTTTGATTTACAGACAATATTTATACATATATATGTGATTTCAAATTATTTATTATATCATGAAATATATAGAGGTTTTTGTAAATTAATAATGGTACCATTCAAGTATTACTTCTCACACTAAGGGGGAGGAGGTGGGGTCATTTGTAGTGTGACAAATTAACGGTCACTTTTTTACTAAGGAGGAAAATTGGGGGGGGGGGGGCGTTTTATGAAATAATAAATACTTTTTTGGACTAGTCTAATGTTCATGAAAAAATTGTTCCTACTAACAACACCTTTTTTTAAGTCTATAAAATATTTTTGTTTCAAACTTTTAGCTTTATCGCAAATTTTAAATGGTCATAAATAAGTTCAAAGTTTTTATAACAAATCTGTTTTTCAAACATTGAATTTAAGATTCTTTATAATACATACCTAATCATTGTAAAAATAAACAAATATATTAAATTGAAAGAAAAGTATGTACCTTTTTAAGATCATCCATAAAACTGTTTTTTCCCCGTAATTCAGTGGCTATTCATAATAATGTCTTTATATATACAGGATGTAACTTAATGTAATTCTGTATTTAATTTAAGACTTTAAAACACTTCCTTAGAATTTTTTTCAAGGACGTCATAAATTACATAAATAAAAGATGACACTCAGGGACAAGATAAAATAGACTTTCTAATACGAAACGTATACGAAAATTCTTTCTTATTCATTAAATACATTTTTTTAATTCAAGAGATATTTATAAATTAATAATTAGAAATAGGTTCAAACATTACGTTCAAAAGATTTGTATAGAATAACATTTTTAGAATTTATGATTAAGATGTTTTTGAATTATTCAATATCGAGTCTAGATTTTTTTAAATTTGTGGCGATCAAAAATGTATCGAACCAGATCGCGTTAAAAATAAAATGATTCCTATTCGGGACATCAAATCATAACCATGCCTCCCACGTTTATTTTACAAGACCTTGGAAAAGCCAAAAATCTAGTTCTCTCATTGTAAAATGTATGATCAAGATCGATAGAAACCTCTCTCTTTGAGACGTTTGAAATAATTTTTCTAATGCTATAAAATTAATATAATCTAAAGAAGATATCTAGACAATTTATTAAATTAAACATAAGATATATTTAATAATTTAGTAGTATAGTATAAAGTAAAAAGATAATGTAATACAAAATTAATTGAATTGTAAATTTGCTATATTATAATTGATAATAAGTATGGGTATCTTCTTCCTTTTTTTTTTGAAATTCTTTCTGCTTCTTATTCTACAACTTTGCAGAATCCATGATAATTAATTCGTCTGGTGCATTGAATTATTTGCTTGCTGCATTGATCTTTCTATTTATACGAAAGTCTGAATAATTCCGTGATACTGAAAATAGTCGTACAATAGTGTGAAAAATAACTAAAATCGTGCTCGAAAATTTTACAATATTCTTGTAAATTTATACTTATAGGGAACTAATTTATGAGATAAGTTTTGATTACATTTTTAGACAATATTACGATTATAATATATCGACTTTTTTATTTTAATATAATATGTCACATCATCTTTTATTATATGTTACTTATTGCAATTTAAAAGAAAGTCTGATATTATAAAATAATTGCTGCGAATCGTACAATAGGATGAAACGACGTAATCTATTCTCTATAGAAAAATATTCTCAAGTGAAGCTATTATCTGAACTGACGTTGTAATCATGCGTAGGTGATTCAGTCACTATTATTTCCTGTAAAAGTGTAGGAGTTAAAAAACCGAGTGCATTCTACTGTTTGGATTAATTTCAAACTGAACAAATTTAGATTATAATTTGTATAAATGTTAATAATTATAAAAAGAGTCTTTATACCTTCATACTCAAATTTATTATATTGAATGCTATGTAGAAATAAAAATAATAATTATTGTTTCATGAAACCTGACGTAGATGCTTGTAAAATGTATTGAAAATTTTAGAAGGTTGGGATCTTTGGATTTCAATTACGCCTTGCATATTTGAAATTCTCAAAAGCTTATAGAGAGAATATAGTTAGACTATATGGCATGTAAATATTCTTTAATTACATTCCATCAAAATTCACTTAGCCACTGCAGCAATTCTCTTACTTAACGTAACTCGTTTCCAACGCCTTTCACATTTTGAGATTATTAAACAGCAATGTTTATTACTTTGTCTCCTCTTTTTGACGTCGGATTATTGAATATTAATTAGTATTATCTATGGCTTTTATCCACCAGAAGATAATGCACGTCTTTTATTGCGGAAGTGATTGTATATTCATTACAATAATTTTTTTTACAATTATTTATTTTGTTTCCCGTGAGTGTCAAATATTAAAAATATTCGTTAAAAATGCTTTTAATCCCATCTGAAAAAACTGATGTAACGATATGTGAAGGGTTGCACTACAGAATTAGATAACAAAAAAATGGGAATTTTTCAAAACAGCGAAAAAACATTATGTAAAATCGAAATCATTATTCAAAAATAAAACAAAAGTTTACCCCTAAACCGAAGTGTTTCTGAATTAAGGCCAAAAAAGTTTGATTAAATAAAGCTTTCGAGATTCAAGGAAATAGATGTGGAAGTTGCCAATCTCACAGTAACTCTAACCAAAAATTGAACCAGGCTGGGCAGATTTTTTTCATTAAATGATAATAATTTCAAGAAATATCAATCATGAAAGTTGAAAAATATGATTAATATTATGTTAAAATTGTAACTAAAATTTTTAATTATTAAAAAAAAAATTATTGTATCAAAAATGATATATCGAAAAAATCCTTTTATCATAATGTATATTTGATTTTTAAGGAATTTTTGTGCGAAAACCCCATTTTCGATCAAAATATTAGTTATCTAGTTCTGTACTGCAACCCTTCATGTCTCGACATTTTTGCAATCATTGTTGTTGAAACCCTGATTCGCTTTTCATTAATCGTATTGATTTTATATCTGAAATTTGAAAATTAAATCTAAAAATAAAGCAAAATCATAGAAAACCTTATCCGAGTTGAGAAATATACATATTTTTGAATAATCTTACGCTTTTAAATTAAAACTTGCAAATTATCTAATAAATTATTGGAAATATTATATGCATGTTTTATGTTAGTGCTTTTCGCTGGAAATTAGCATTTTTTTTAAAGAATTTTTTTATGAAATCATAAGGTTTCGAAGAAGACTTCACATTTTCAAAATTTCGGTTGTGGTAGTTTTTTTCACCGGAAATTAGCATTAAAAAAAAATTAACATCATGTCTCCCAATTTCAACAGTTATAGGTCAGGGGCTGGCTTGATCCGCGCCTGTTTTAGCTTATGTTAGCGTTTCAAACCGGAAATGGGTATTTTTAATTAAAAAATTATTAGATTTCAAAGAACAAAATTTTTCAGCAGTTTACGTTTTATGTTTTTGTTTAGCGTTTTTTTTACCGAATATTGACATTTTAAAATCAAAATCATTAGATTCTGAAGGTTCATAATTTTACAACAGGTTACGTTGTTATTCCATACCTAAAATTGGTATTTTCAAACAAAAATCATAATTCGAACAAGATTTGCAGTTTTGAAATCGTTACAATTTAGGGAGTTAAACTCAGAATAAATAAAAAATTAGGTTCTTTAACGTCCAATTATCAAATTTGGATAACACACTCTTAAATTTCTCCATTCAAATAAAATAATAAAAAATAAATAAAAAAGGAGGAAAGAAAAAAGGGAAACCTCCAAATCCCCTCCCTTATTTTTTCTCTCGTTTTTTTTCATTTTTTTTAAAAACACAAAATTTGATCGTTAGATTCTTTTTTTTTTTTTTAATATCCCCGAATTTCGCAGTTAAAAGTCATTGATGTCAAAGAATATTTACAATTCTGAACAAGTTTCTGTTGTGTTAGAGTTTTTCGTCCGAAATTATTGGTATTTTTAATAAAAATTTATTAGATTTCAAAGAATATTTACAATTTTTCAACGAGTTTATATTGTGTTCGTGTATTTATAACCTGAAATTGGTATCTTCAAATAAAAATGATTATAATTTGAACAAGATTATGAATCTTTTAACAATAATTTTGGGCCAGGTTAGTGCTTTTCGTCGGAAATTGGTAATTTAATTTAAAACAAATTATATTTCAAAGAAGATATGTCATCTTAAAAAATCTGTTTTAATCTGTTTTAATATGTTTTTCGTCGAAAATTGGTATTTTTAATAAAAAAAATCATAAGATTTTTCAGATTATAATTTTTATTTTTCCGATTATCATTCAGTCATTATAAATTCATAATTTTTGGTTTTGTTGGCATTTTACATCGGAAATCGGTACTTTTAATAAAAAATCATTAGATTTCAAAGAAGATAACAATATTTTGAACAATTTATATCATGCTCATACTTTTCACCGGAAGTATTTTTTTAACAAAAATGCAACGATTTGATGGTCTATACAAGAATATTGTATATTAATTCTGAAGAGATATAAACCATCAAATGAAAATTGTCCTTGCTTTTCTTTTCTATTATTTTAGATCATTTATACTATCACATACCCAAATTTTGTATAAATACTGATATTAATTTTGCATTTTAGTTTAAATATTTCTCATATTATTTATTTCATAAATATTAAATGTATTCATTAACTTGAAATTAATTTTGCAGTGTTTCGGGTTTACACTTTCATGTCATCGGGGAAGGGGTCGTCAGAGTCAGAAGTCACCGATCAGAGAGGGTTTACGATAAAGAAAATTACATCGATTTTCGAATGAGACTTTTAGGAGAACCAGGTAATTAAAAATCATTGCTATTTAAAAACGTGTTATAATCTATTATTAGAATTATTATTAGAAACAAAAAGTTTTCTTGAAGAAAGGAAACTTGCGCTTTTTATTCATGAAAGAGATGAAAATTTGAAATTCTAAAACTGTTTGCTTTCAAGCACCTGCACGGAAAAAATTTATCCGTAAAAAAGTCACGAACTAGTAGCTAGGTCTCGGATATGAGAAAAATTCAGCAGATATTTATGTATTTTCGTAAATAACCTGCGAACTTTGAGAAAGATTGAGGAACTCGATGTGAAAATTCTAAAACGGTTCATCACTTTTTTTTACGTGAATAATTACAAAAATATTACGAGTGATTGGGAAAAGATTCTCAGAGCACTCACGAGCTTGCCCGACAAATCTGGGAACTCCAAACTAAGTCGCCCTGTACGTGGGCCACGCACACACGCGCGGTGCGTGTGTGCGCTCGTATGTGTGCCTCGAGCTCGTCGAATGAGTGGCTAGAAGTTTTATAATACCTATTTTGTTTGGCCTCGATGGCTGCGCGTGTTTACGCACTCCTGGTTTATGTTTAGAAACTGGTGAGTCAGCAGTGTTTGAGGTTCGAATCTTCTGAGTTGCGAATTTATAAATTAATATAAAATTAAATCGCACAAATAAAATTTTTCCTCTTTTTATTTCAGTCTGAAATTTTCAGGAACTGTTCGTAGGAAATTCGAACTGTTCGTAAGAAACTTCGAAATTTATGCATATATTTCTCATAGAAATAAGGATTTAATGTTTCATTTTTTTATCTCGTATCCGAGACCTAGCTACAAGTTCGTGACTTCTTCACGGATAAATTTTTTCCGTGTGTTGCAGCAATTATTCTGTTTGCACATGCACGGTTGGAAAAGCGTATCGTGAACTGCATAATGGTGCAACTTTTTCTTTTCAATTTTACATGGTACAGGTGAGGGACCTTCTTTATTGTCACCTGGCATACACAGCTTTCCCTTCAAGTTGGGATTACCATTAGGATTGCCTTCCACATTCCTGGGAAAAAATGGTTGGGTTCAGTATTACTGCAAAGCTGCCCTCAGGGAACCTGGTGGATTGACTCACAAGAATCAACAGGTTTTCATAGTCATGAATCCAATCGACCTGAACCTCGAACCTCCAATTTTGGCTGTAAGTTCATATACTTTATTTAGAAAGAAAAAACAAACTAATATATTTCTAATTTTTAAAAAATTTCTGAAGTTGGACTCGAATGTTTCTATTTCAAGATTCTTGTTACCGGCATATCGATGGTTCGCCTCTGTGCCAAATGACAAAACTTCCGAAAATATGTTAAATATTATTTGAATTATTCGAATTATTGTATTGCTTATAATTTCACATCATTGCGGAAGTTTTGTAAGTTAGCATGGACACGAACCATCGAATTTCATCAAAGTCGGTAAATGTCGGCAATACGAATCATAAAACAGGGATTTTTTATTCTCGAATGTATACTGATAAAAATGGATTTTACCGCTTACGATCCTGAATTTTAAAATTTGGAACAGCAATCTATAGATATTAAGCCGTCAAATTTCAGTACTAAGTTTTATAATCCAGGATTTAAAAAATTAGTATCCAGATTGTAAAGCTTAATATCTATAGATTGCTATCAAAAAATTTTAAATACAAGATCATAAACGGCATATTTCTCAGTGTACTAATATGCAAATTGAAAGTGGTTTAATATATTTTATTACTCTAATTCTGAGATGGAGCAGGGAATTTGTGTAAAAATGATGATTCTCACTTGGAATACAGAATTTTCTAAAAGAATTGCAATTCTGACTTAGAACAGTGAATTTTTGTAAAGAATTATAATTCTGAGTTGGGATAGGGGATTTCAGTGAAGAATTACAATATTTCTATTTTATGTTCTTTTTAGAACAGAAATTTTCGTTAAGATTAGTAACTTGATTTGGAACAGGGAATTTTTTACATTGAACGGGAATTAAAAAAAAAATTTCATTTTGATTTAGAAGGGAATCTAAAAAAATCACTGTTCGAAGTCAGAATTCATCACAATTTGAAACTTCCCTCTTCCAAATTTTGGAAAAGGGGAGTTACTATACTTCTAAATTAAAATAGAAAATTTTGTAGAGAAATATATATAATTCTGACTTCGAACAGGGAATTTCGGAAATTAATTTAATTATGTCTTGGAACAGGGAATTTCGTAAATAATTATAGACGGGAAATTTTGGAAAATAATTTTAATTCTGATTTACAAAAAGGAAATTTAGAAAAACAATTCCTGTTTCTTGTCAGAATTACTCAGATTTTAGAAAATTCCTTGTTCAGAATAATTATTATTATATCATTAAGCCATTTTCCTTTCGGGGTAGGCGTGACTCACTCGGTGAGGAAGGAGTAATGTGGGGAATGGAGTGTAGATTTTTAGATTGATTTAGAATTCCCGTGTTATTAATTTAAATAATACGTTCGTTCCGCAACACTGCTCCGACCCAGGTTGCTGATCAATCTTCCTAGCGATCACCCCAAGTGAAGAGCCTCACAAGGTCGTCATGTGAGGTTCCCCATTCGGGCCCATTAGTATTCAAGGTATTTTGTTTCAGGCGTCATTCACTCCACTGACACTCTTTTCATAAACTATTTGTCACCACACTTTTCTGTCCTGGCATACTTTTTTAGCTTCCTTCACGTCCATGCATTTTTTCATGAAAGCTATCCTGTTTCTATAGCTTCTTATGTCTCTTCGGATTAGTGTCTCATTCATACATTCTAACCATTCTTTCCGTGGTCTGCCTCTGGGCATACTGCCATTTACTTTACCTTTATACACTTGTTTCGTTAGACGTTCATCTTTCATTCTCTCAACATGCCCAAACCATCTTAGCAAATTTCTTTCACATATGTCAATTAGTGTCTCCTCCACACCACATTCTTTGCGAATTATCTCATTACTTACTTTGTCCATCACTGTTTTGCCGCATATCACGTGCAGGAATTTCATGTTATTCGCTTTAATTTTACTCTTATCCTTTTTTTGATAGGTTCACGTCTCGCTACCGTACAGTTTTGTCGGTATAAATATAGAATGATGTATTGCCCCCGTTTTAGCTTTATTTTATATATTTTTACTTTTGATAATGGGCCTTGTTCTACCGATAACCTTCTTACCCTCGTTTATATGATCATAATTTAAAAAAAAATTACATTCTGTTTTTGCCAGTAAAAATTTGCCCAAGCTTTAAACTTCCCTCGTTCAAATTTTAGAAAAAGGGAGTTACTAATCTGATAATAAAAGAAAATGTGAATAAATATAGTTCTGTCTTGGAACAGGGAATTTTTTGAAATAAATTTAATTGAAATTTGGAATGGAATTTCCGTAAAGAATTATAATTTGGCATGGAACAGAGAATTTTTGACATGGAACGATAATTTTGGAAAATAATTTAAATTCCAATTTAGAATTCTTTTCCAAAATTACCGGTTGCAAGTACAAAATCTTAAAAAATCTTTATAAATCTCTTGACATTTTTAAAAATCGTTTGAAATCATTCAAATATTTTTAGTTTCTTTAAATTGACCAGGAAAAACGTAGGGTGGCCCACTCCGATAATTCTCATAAACCTCTAAATATTCCATAAATATTCTTGATATTATAGAAATTTTTAATATTCGAGATATTCTCAATATTCCCAAGTATTCTAAAATATTTTCAAATATTCTCATTATACATATTTTAAAGAATTTCTCGAGGTTTCCGACGATTTGGACACGATTTTATGATTCCGCGATGAAGTCCTGAAATTTCATCGCGGCTAGAAACATACTATTGAAAGTCTGAATTAGAAACTTTTATATTTCCTTTAAAGTTATAAAAGTGGAAATTTAATTATAGCTATAGCCACAGAATAACCGGACCTGGAAAAGGAACTATTTGTGCTGAAATTTCGATACAAATAGCCGAATTTTTCTCGGTACCTGTAGATACCGCCTTTAATTATTTGATCTTTCTGTGGATTGTAAAAGAATCCCGGTAAGAAGGCTTGAATAGAATAGGATTGAAAATTTCAATTCATGTTAATACCTGATTTTCCCTTCGTTCTCTTAAACCAGAAACAGTAATTAGAAAGAAGCAACTGCTATACGTTTCAATACAGTTTGAAAAATATAATTTTCTACCTATCTAATAACAAAAGCAGTAAAAGGACAATTTACTGACGATTATTAAAGAATTTATTATTACTATATTTATGAATAATTATATGAATTAATTAAATAATTATTTAATTAATTATTCAAGTTAACTAATGTTTTCAGAACACATAAATTCTTTTTGGTATCTCGGTATCACAAATCCTATTTCATTCAATTCAGTTATACCATTTGGAATTGCGAATAATACGTTTCATATAAAATCAATTCAGATTTCTTGAATTGAAGTCACACCATCTCTCCGCAATGTAAACTTGAATTCACTGTAATAGACCCTTCCTAACTTGAATTCAAAAACCGGTAATTTTAGAAAATTCAATGTACACATTTCGCGAATGAATTAAACTGAATTGAGCACACTTCATATCTAACCTTCTTTTTGGAATAGGAAAGAGTCATTAACACTATGTGAATAGAGGGGAATTACATTTCTGAACCACTTATTACTTTCTTGAACATTGAAGCCTGAAGGGAAAATCATGTATTAAAAATAATAGGATTATCTCTACTTTCACGCTGAAATCTTAAATTTTTAATTCTATTCTATTCTAGCCTATATGTGTTCTTCTATATGTGTTCTATATGTGTTCTTTGGGACCTGAACAAACTTTAAAAATCGGGTGCTAAATATTTTTGAACATTAAAAAAAACGGACAATTCTTTTTTGAAATTCCGTATTTTTAAAAATAATAAAGATAATTAACTTTTACTTTTTGATTCTTGAGGGCAGTTTTTTAAGCTGTCTACAAAAAGATTACCCCTGTATTTTTTGATATTTTGAACTGTTTTTTAGTATTTCCAAAGATGTGTATTTTTTCCCCCAGAATAGATGTTTTCCTTTCTGACTTCTAAAGTATATGTAAGAAGTCACATATTATGAACTTCAAGTGGGAAAACGTTAGTGACATTGATTTCCATTATTTTTTTAAAAATTATATATTTTTTTTAATTTACATATTACATATATGTGGGATGTTGTTTTCATGTGAATTCTACCAGACAAGAATGTTAGTAGTGATGTTTATTATCTTAAAAATCCAAAATTTAGATCTTAAATCTCAATTTAAAAATATTAAAAATGTCTGGACAACTTTCTTGTAGAAATCATCAAGGAGAAAGACTTTCCTTTTGGACATTTTCCTGCTCATATATATCGTTTGTTTTTCGGAAAACGCCCAAAATTTTATTTTCAGATAAACGACCAACATATGGTAAATTTTTAAGCCTTTTGAAATTTCTTTGTAGATTTGAAAAATTAAGAAACGTCTCACAAGAATAAAAAAGGATAAGTTAATTATCTACATTATTTAGAAAATTATCGGATTAAAAAAAAACTATTTTCTTTTATCGGCCCCCGATCCTAAAACTTTGTATGTTCCAAAAAACAGATACTCATAACAAGTTCCATGCCTTCTTAATTATTTGAGCCTATAAATTTGGATATTTTCGATTGTGCCGATGTTACTAATTAGCTCAATGCAGAGGTATTTAGGAGTATGTTTAAATAAATCATTAAATAGTGGCTTTAATGTAAAGATTGAATCTCAATATTTGTTTGATTTTATTTTATGAGTAAAACATAAAAAAAGGGTTACAAGTGTCATGTAACGATTTTCATTTTTACCTCAGACCTCTGCTCTCCTTGCACAAGTATTGTATTTTTTAAATATTTTGTGATTTGCATTGAAATATATTCCGAAATATTCCCTAATATTCTTAAGTGTTCTCAAATATTCTCACATATTCCCGCAGATTTTCTCATGTTTCTATGTATTTCAAGTATTCCTTGTATTCCCAAGTGTTCCGATGTATTGTCAAGTATTCCCTAATATTCTTAAGTATTCTGAAATATTTCCACAGATTTTTTCATGTTCCCATATATTCCAAGTATTCATTGTATTCAAAGATATTCCCAAATGTTCCAATATGTATACTCAAGTATTCCAATGCTTTATTTGAGAATATATTCCTCATACACGCAAACTGAGAGTGGTCCATTCCTTGGAGAAAAATTAACAATTGGCCGAAAGAAAATAACCGGGAAATGGTCGGGAATTTAAAGTCATCCGTCGCGTAGACACCTGTGAGGAAGACAGATAGCTTTGAGGACGAAGATAATTTTTTGTTTTTCAATAAATATATGTTTTAATTTTAAATTATTTAAAAAGAGAATGGTTTGGGAGTAAAGTTCGTAAATAAGATGTTAGTATGAAGTTATAAGGATGCCAAGACGGACTACAATAAGAGCTAGGGAAGAAAAAATATGATTAAATTGATGAAAGTAGTATGAGTTATGAGAGAGTATTACTGTAATGTGATGTTGTTTTGATGTGCAGCAACCGGCAAGATTAGAGGTTGAACAACGAGTAGGTGTATCTTGTGTCTCAAGTGGACCGGTATTCTGTCGGGTGAGCTTAGACAGAGGTGGATACGTCCCTGGTGAAACCATCGGCATTTCAGCCACTGTCAGCAATCGCAGCAAGGTGAGTGTCCTACCGTCACGTCGTCCTACGTTGCGTCGGAGATCATCTTACAGAACATACTTACACAATGCATTCTTGGCAAAACAGTGTCAAACGGTTCATATTTCATTATAATTATAGTTCAATTTTATAAAAATGTATTACAGGTATTCTAGCACCCATCAATCTTGAAATGAATACCTTATGCTTCTAGTCGGAATGTTGGAACCCTTCCAATTTTTACGCAATATCAATACATTATTATATAGGCGTTTCAATCTTTATTATTCCAATTTATAATTTAATGTTGATAATTTTTTCAAGTTTGAGTGATTTCAAATTGTGAACTTTATCATTATCATAACTGTTACCACATTAGAAATGTAATTAGGGTATTCCGAGTTTTTAAATTTGGTCAGCTTGAAAATTTCCTATGTGGGCGAGGGGTTGACAACTCGGCCGATCGGGTGTACACTAGGGTGGTCCAAATTTATACTTTTAAAAATTCGACTTTTGATTTTTGGTGATCGACCCCCCCCCCCCATTTTTTCGTTTCCCGGAAAAAGAAATTCCATATTTTCTTTTTTTTTTTTAATTCGGTCAGCATCAACCCGTGCCCCCGAGGTTTTAAAATTAACGTGGGGTTTCAAATGGTAAAAGCTCCATTTTCGAAAAAAATTGAAAAAAATACTTGTTATTAACTTTTTGTAAATTTAAGTTTAGTCTCACCTCGTAAGGAATGTTCAAGGAATAATTTCCACCCAATAACTTTTAATTATAAGCCCCCAATCCCCTTGTATTTTGCTCGGAAAATGCCCCAAAAAATGCAAATTGCAGTATTATGTAAAATTTATGCTAAAGACGGTATTTTTTTAAACTTTTTCAATATTAATTTTTTTATTCGATGAGTGACAAGTTTCAAAGTATATTCTAACTAATTTTGAATTGTTTAAAGATTTATTATTTGTTTAAACAACGATACAGTTGATGAATTTCAAAAATAATATTTCTAACTTAAAATATTTTGTAATTATTTAAACAAGTTTTATTTCTTTAAACAATTTTTCTCCCGTTAGTCGTAAAAAGTTATTTTTTTCTGAAATTAATGACTTAATTAACTAATTTTGAGGGTAATATATATTTTTAACGATATGCGGCAATTGTTTAAATAATTTTCATATGTTTAAACGATTTTTCCCTCCTGTAAATCTGACAAAGTTACTACTTTTTGATATCTATAACGTAGTTAATGAATGCTAGGAGTGATATAATTAATGAATGTTGAGAGTGATATTTATTGTGGAAGACAGTTTTGCAATTATTCAAACTATTAATAATAATCAATAACTGCGCCTTTTCATTTCCATAGGAAAGGTGGAGAACATTCTCGCATTTGAATCTCTTACACCATGTCGCTTATTATTCATTATTTTATTATTTCAGAACTTATACCTTAATTGTTTAAACATTATTCATTTGTTTAAACTAGAATTTTCTCCATCATTACTACGAAACACAAACAATATCACTTTCAACATTCATTACCTGTGACATTAATTTCAGAAAATAATAACTGTCCACGATTTACAGGATAAAAAAATGGTTTAAACAAATGAAAATTGTTTAAATAATGACCAAATATGTTAAGTTAGAAATATTATCCTTTAAATTCATCAACTGTACCATTTATCCCGAAAAATAATAACTTATATATTAGCTTTTAAAAAAATTGATAATTAGTTAAAAAATACTTTGAAACTTGTCACTTATCGTATATAAATAATTATTCTAGAAAAAATGAGAAAATACCGTCTTTAACATGAATTTTACATAAAACTGATATTTTGCATTTTTTTTATATTTTCCTGGCCGTCAGAATTAAAAGTTATTGGGTGGATATTATTCCTTGAACATTCCTTAAGAGCCGACCAGGCTTTAATTTACAAAAAGTTAGCAACACGTACTTCTTTTTTCAATTTTTTTCGAAAACAGGGTTTTTCCCATTTAAACCCCCACGTTAATTTTAAAAAAAAACCCGGGAGTACAGCCTAATTTTGACCGATTTGAAAAAAATAGGGCATTTTTCCGGAAATCGAACAAATTGGAGAAATTTCAAGAGAATTTCAGTGATTTCAAGTGACTTCATGTGAGTTCATATGACTTCAGATATTTTATGAGATTTCAAGAAAATTTAAGTGATTTCAAAGTGACTTCAGCAGATTTCACTAAATTTTCGAGACATCATTAATTTTGCGAAGTTTATTCGTTTTTAATACTTTTTTTTAGAACCTTTTGTTTAAGATATCTTAACTTTTTCGACACTTTCGCATCCATGATTATAATTGTTTCCAAAAAACATGCGTACAAACTACTATTAAAGTCTGCGAAATGTAAAAGATAATTTGATGAGGGAATCGGTCCGATTCTGAAACATTATTACTGTACAGCTTTGAATAGATAGTCTGGAAGAAGTCGAAAAAATAAGGGTTTTCCTTACAAATTCCAACCTAGCACAAAAAAGTTTAATTTTGGGTCCTTTATAACCCACATAAAATTTGAAATAGGATCGATCAATATCCTGAAGTTCCGGAGAGCAGAAGTAAGATTCAAACATTCTTAATTCTAAAAGTTTTGCAAGAATCGATAATATTAATTTTTTTCGTAAAATTTACTTTAAAAAACTGAGATGATTTTAGCAATAAAAATGGCCAGACCCTGAATTAAATAAAGAATGAAAAGTTCCCAATTCTTAGAGTTTTTAAAAAAATCGCTAATATTAATTTTTTCATAATCTACATAATATGTCCGATTTTTAAAAATGTAAGATTTAGATATTTTCAGTTTTTTAGAACAAAATTTTATTTTTGTAAGCCGCAAAAAAATCAAAATAATTTATAAAAGATTTCCAAACTATCTTTAAATTTTGTTGAGTCTGTAGGATCTCTCTCGCACACAAACTTTACCTAAAAAAAATTGAGAAGTATTCAGCAAGTAATTCAAGGTTTCACCATTTTTTTTGTTGTAAATTTGAATCTTTGTTTTGAGTCCGATAACGTTTCTACATGCTCAAAAAAATGTGGATAATATGAAAGCTTTTTAAAATTACTTTAGTTTATTGAGCTTTATAAAAATGAGATTTTGTCCTAGAAAAACTGAACATATTGAAATCTGGGAAGATTTTAGAAAGTTGGGTATTTTTAACAGGCTTCGAAAAAAATAAGCGACTTTTACAAAAGGGGCGATTCAAGTATTACGTAAGCATACTTTTCCCTATTCTTGACCCTTCCCCCCCCCCTTGTAAGCATTTTTGTATTACGAATATACAACAATAAGTATAAATTTAGACCCCACATCCCTCTCAAAATGCTTACGTAATACTTGAATAGCCCCAAACTTTGAGAATTAATTTTTAAATTAATTTTCAAACTTATTTTTGATCCGCGGAACTTCAGGATATTGATCGATCGACTTCAAATTTTTACAAAGGTTATAAGGGCCCCAAAATGGAATTTTGCAGTGCTAGGCTGTTTTTGATTTCCAATTTCATCAGCTGCCTTCAGATTTCAAAGGAAATCTAAAGAATTCTTTTAAATTCAAGTTACTTCAAGATACTTTAAGTGAATTCAGAAATTTCTTAAGAATTCA
This sequence comes from Andricus curvator, assembly GCA_932195095.1. Classification (NCBI taxonomy): domain Eukaryota; kingdom Metazoa; phylum Arthropoda; class Insecta; order Hymenoptera; family Cynipidae; genus Andricus; species Andricus curvator. Next base: position 554,946 of record CAKNYM010053077.1, read on the forward strand.
CCAATTTTTTACATTCTAATTGGAACCATAACAAATTAAAAAATTTCCAGTTTTATTTATTTTCATGCTTGTATTTTTGAAATTGTAAGCATAAACTTTCAAAAATTCTATTTAAAACGACAGAAATTTTTTCAAACATGAGTTCGTTTGTACTGTGTATTATTTAAACTTTCTTATTTTGATAATTTAAAATTTAAATGCAAAGTGAAGTTTGAATGTTTTAAAATTATTGGAAGCATTCAAGTTTTATTTGTCATTCAAAGATGAAAGATTCTAATCTTAAGCAGTCTTAAGCATGCTAGAAAGATTTCTAAATACGAGGCATTCAATTTGACCGATTAGAAATATGAAATGCTGTCGACTTTTGAATGATTGAATTTTTGATGTTCAATCAATTAACATTAGATTGCATGAATAAATAATAACTAAGACTTCCAATTTCAAGTATAGAAAATTTTCAACTCAAATCCGAAAGCTCATTATTCCAAGCCTTGAAATTTGTCACAGCTCAAAATCTTAATTATCCTAATTTGAATTCTTTCAAGTTAATTATTGTTAACATATCACTAACTTTTAAATTTCAATACTTTATAATCGAAGCTACCAAATTAAAAATTCTGAAGTTTTAATATTCAAATTTTTTCAAATTGTGAAACATTACAAATTGGTCGTAAGTTTTTGAAAGCTTTAAACTGGCAAACAACAAAAGTTCGGAATATGTGCAAAAATAAATTTGGCATCATTTTAAATTTAAGTAAATTTTGTATAAATTGATGTGAAACTTAACAATTATTTCCTTAGGTAACGATGAAGTCGACTAAAGCATCTCTCACGGAGACAATTCAATATTTATGTAGAGGTAAAGTTCTTGCAAGTGAAACTCGAGAATTAGCGAGTGTTTCCAGAGGGAAAATCCGACCAGGCGAAGCCGAGGAATGGTTAAATGAACAAATGTATGTTCCACCACTGCCTCCCACAAATTTAAGGGGATGTCACCTAATTAACGTCCTTTACCACGTTTATGTAAGTAACTATCAATATTTTCTCCAGTTAAAACAATTCAATACTATAAAAGCAATCAGTTTAATAATTTAAGGGAGAACACCCTACAGTAGATAATCATTAATTAAAAGCACAAATATACCTAAAATAATTGATTCTAATTTTAATTTATTAACACATATATAGTGTCCTAACTATTAATTAAATTTCATAATTTATTTGATACACATTAGTATTTTAAAGTAATGAGTATCTACTGCAAGTTCATTATCTATTGTAGGATGGTCTCCCCTGCATTATAATCTATAGTATACATTTTTTATTTGGATATTTAGAAAAGATTCAGAGCTTATGAATACAATCACTTCAAATATAATAAAAATGTATACATATATATTTATATTTACAGTTCGTAATAAGCCCAAAGAGTCTGGACAAGGAAATAAAATTGCAAATTCCAATTGTCCTTGCCACTTATCCTCTCAGACAAGAAGGAGCTCCAGCAGGAACTGCGCCATCAAAAAGAGGAGCTCATTATCCATCTACACTGCCAATTTTTCGACCTTGGCTCGATGACAAGGCTTTTGAAGTACAAGAATAATTACTTGACTCTTTAAAAAGGGATTCAAGATTAAGGCTATGTAATACTCTCCCGAGTCCTACCTTGCGGACAAAAACTCACGTCCACACGAATTAAGTAGAAATCTGGTATGTATTATATGGCCTTAAGAGCCGGACTAATATGTCAATTGACAATATAAGCACTGCGTTTTGCAATCCTCAGAATTAACAGAGTCTCAATTCAGTCCTTATTATATATTAAATAAGAATCCCTTAGATTTTTAAGCGCCAACACAGTCAATTCTGTAGATTTGTCTTTCTCTAATGAAAAAGTTAGAGAATGATAAGATCTTGCAGAAAGAAGATACAATAATTCTATGAATACAGGATTATCCTTCTCTGGAAGATTATTCTAGATCAGTTTGATCGACTCGGCAAGTTTTTTACCTTGTATTTATTATATGTGAGTTTGTACCTCGTTTATACTAGTATGATACTGTGCAATTATAAGTGAAGGAAACTGCCATAATTAGTGTGTAAATCCATGTATAGATAATGTTTAATTAATCTAATATGAATATGTTTGTATGAACAATGATCTTATATTAAATGCGAGACAGATATAGATCATAATGTTAATGTGATTGATAATAAAAAGATTGTACATTGATGTAAAGGTATCGCCAGTTCTTATATTTTAATATTTAATTTTAAATTCTAGGTCTTATTATCAGTTTCCCATTTCAGTCTTTAATTTTTCCGTAACTTTTTCCACAGTTGAACCAGAAACGAGTATTGTTTTGTGTCGGCTTCTAGATCCCTAATGATAAATATATTTTAAAGTTTATAAGATAATTTTAGAATCTATAAAATAGAAATTGTGTAATTAAAATTGGTTCTTACTCTGTCGAGGGATACGTCCGATTTTCTTAAACCTAGAACAGATGCTATATATTTGACAAGTTCTGTATTTGCTTCACCTTCAACTGGTGGGGCAGATATTGCAACACCAACTGCCTCATCGGAAATGTCTATAAAATATTCATATTTAATAGCATTGATTAAATTTACATTGACAATAATATTAGCTCATTTACTAGATTTCAATCATTTATTAACCTGTAACATTGTTGTGCTTTGCACCAGGTTTAGCCTGAATTTTGATGGAGACATTTCCACTTTTATCGAGAGTAATTGGACCCTCGGGAATTGTCTGGAAAATTTAATGTGTGCCTTTATATTTGTAAAAGTTTTTATATTTCGAAAACAAAGTGAATAATTTTTGACTTTTTGCTTCTTAAAACTTCTTTCTGCAATTTTATTTCCAGAAACTAAAATCTTGTTTTTTTTTACATTATTTAAAAGAAAATTATTTTATACTGTTTATAATGGACAATTAAAATAATGAAGGATTTTTTTATACAGGATACTATTCCAAAATAAAACATTCAACATTGTAGGTAACTACAGTTTCAAATTGGAATCAATTTAAATGAGAAGTCATCACAATAATTATTAACATTTTATTTTGAGGCTTTCAAACATAAAAAATGTGAGTACGAAGAATTGATAACTGACCATTTTTAAATTCGAAACCTCTCGATTTGAAAGATTTCGGACTCAAGATGTTCAACATATTATAATTTTGAATTAGAAGTGCTTAGAATTGTACAATACCAAATTTGAAGTATTCCATTTACTTTTTTGAAAACATTTTTCCTTTTTAATTTATTCCTTTAAAATTAAATAATTATAATTTCAGAGCAATCAACATTCTGCAGCTTCAAAAGAAAAACAAAAAAAAACATTAAAAATAGCTCAAATATTAAGGTATTCAATTTGAAATTATACATTTTTAACGATTCAAGTTTAAATTATCCAAATTTGAATATTCTAAACGTAAAATGTTGTTTTAAAGTTTAAATATGAATTAATAGGGTTATTCGCTAAAATAAAAATTATGCCAAATAGAAATTCGGAAAAATAAAAATTATGTAAAATGATGATTTAAAAAAATCGAAATGATTGAATATGGTTATTCGTTCAAATAAAAATTAGGTTAAATGAACATTCGGAACAATAAAAATCATGACAAATGATAATTCTAAAAAATAATAATTATGGCAAATGGTTATTCGAAAAAATCAAAGTTAGTGTCTATGCTCCTCCTTTCCCTTGTCAGGTCCGTACGTTTAGACTCGATCGTATTGTAAACGTACGGACTGTCCGAACGTTTAGACTAGGCCAAAATTAAAATTATATCAAATAGTAATTCGGAAGAATGAAAATGATGGGAAATGATAATTCGGCAGAACAAAAATTATGCCAAATAGAAATTTGGAAAAATAAAAATTATACCAAATACAAAGTAGGAAGAATGTAAATTATGTATGTAAAATGGTTATTCGGTAAAATAAAAAACATGCCAAATAGAAATTTGTAAAAACAAAAATTATACCAAGTAGTGATTCGGAAAAATAAAAATTAGGTCGAAGAGTAATTTGGATATATAAAAATTATGGGATCATAGTTATTTGAAAGAATAAAAATGAGGAATATTGTCAGCCATACCACGCTGAAAAAACCAGTTCTCGTCAGATCACTGAAGTTAAGCAGCGTTGGGCGCGGTTAGCACTTGGATGGGTGACCATTCGAGAAAACTGAGTGCTGTTGGCACATCGTGGGTGTGGTGAGTCCACACTTGTAGTTATTTACTACAAGTTATCAACCTAGAAACACTACCCGAATCGGGTATTGTCACGCCTACCCCGAAAGGGAAATGGCTTAATGGTATACATTGACCATTCGGAGAAATACAAATTATAGCAAATTGTGTGCAGCCTTCTAATTTGAAATGTTTAATTCCAAATGCTAGATTTTTAACTTCTGTTGTAATATATTTCTGGAACATATTTTGAATTTTTGAACAAATAAGCGTTGGAAACAGTGGTGCTGCCAGATGGGGAGCCCGGAATGCGCCGACTCGAAGTCCTATGCTCAGATTAGCCCTGCTATTTGAACTGCATTTCGAATTTATACTTAAAAAATCAATGTTGATCGTTGAGTTTTGTTATTTCTTCTTCCTAAGGCATTTTTTATGATTAATTAATCCAGATAAATATATTTACATGATATTTATTCATAATTATTCGAAATATTTTATATTTTCATATATAAATTTATTTGAAAATGTATTCTTTTAACAAAATAATAAAATATTAATATTAATATGTTAAAAATCAGTAAAAAATAAGAAAAAGTATCGAGATTTTATTACTTTATTTAAATAATACACTTTAAGTTCAATTTATTTATGAAAATATAACCTATTTCGATTAATTATTCATAAATATCATGTAAATATGTTTATCTGGATCAATTCATTATACAAAATGCTTTAGGAAGAACAAATAAAAAAATTAAACTAATAACATTGATTCTTTTTTTATATAAATTTGAAACTCAGTTCGGATAGCAGGGCCAAACAGAGCGCAGGGACGTGGACTCCGCGCAGCACTAGTAGGAAATATCAAAAACTTAAAACGTTTTAAGTTTTGAATTAAAGATTCGAATATTTAAAAAGATTAATTTGGTATTAAATTTTTTTTTCTTATTTTTACAATCTACGTTTGAGATATTTAATATTATTACATTCCCCCTCCCTTAATTTAATAAAATTATTTTAAACTCTAGCATTCTTTTATGTGAAATACTACTTAAACAAACAATAAACAAATAATTATAATTAAAAAAAAGCATTATAACGATCGATACGAGACATTTAGTTTTGCTAGGTTGGCAGACTCGGTGGAGTTTCTGATTTCCGAGTTCCACACGATCGTATCGCAAGTCACAATACGGTTCGTGGAAATGCAAAATTTATACCTTAACAGGTGATTGTGCCAGAAAACGTCCTAAAATCCATTTTTTTTAAATCTCGGACTAGTAAGTACCAACATTAACTTTTACTCACTTCATTTTGCTTCGCCGAACCTGACTTCCCTCCTTTCTTCTTTCCTGACTTCGACATTTCACGCACTGTGTTTAACTGCGTATGTGCATGTAGGGCCTTATTTGTGCAGAAATATAACTTCCTTATAAAAATCGACATGGACTAATGTGTAATTTCATCATTAGGCTGTCATACTTTTTGAAATTAGAGTGTATCATTTACGTTACCAATAACGCCAATAACATATTTACCGTGTTCTTAACCTTAAACTCCTGGAATTTCTTCTCTGTTATGCGCATGCGCAACATGAGTGCCAACCTAATTTTGCCGCGAAATTTCAAATAGACAAAGAAGGTTAAAATTAATAAAATTAGACTGACATTTAGACTGTCGAATTGTGTGCGAATTCGAAGAAAGAAAATAAATGGTAAATATCAAATACATTCAGGAAGAAATCTTGCCAAATTTTCCACTCAGTGTCGTATATACACCAGAGGCCAAAAAGGCTAAAACACTTTTAAAGGCGATACGGTGGCTTGGAATTTTTATTATTGTTAGAAAACACTTCTCTTGTCGCTTGTATTTTTTTCTTTGGTTGTCAATTCTGCACTTGAAAAATACCTACTAAGTAGCTGGAAATTTATAAAGGCAGCACGGTGCACAGCGACAGAAAATACATTTTTTGGTTTAAAATAGCCCACAAATATTGACTGGTGCTCGTCAATAATAGGAAAATTGTTGCAACTGCCTAAGCTTCATTGAGTCGCATTAGTTGAAGATGTTCAACCATGGTATAATGAACAAAACAATTTTTATTGACAAATTATTTGTTGAAAGTGTTTTTTCTATAATTTTCACTAATTTAATGTTTTTTAAAGTTATATTACAAGAAAATTGGTTGGAAACTATATTTTAATAGAGAAATTTTCTTTTAAGATTACTCTTATTAATATTGTAAACAAATTTAATAAACAAATGCATTATTCAGTCATTTATCGACAGAAAAATTCGTTTTTTTCTATGTCAGTTCTTTTAATTAGGAAGTTCATAATAATTTAAGCAAAATTCATAATTATATGATCAATTTTATGGTTTTTTAAACAAATTTAATAAACATTTCATTATTTGGGCATTTGTCGACGGAAATTTTTTTTTTTTTAATACTAGTCCTTTTAGTTAAAAACTTTATAATAATTTAAGCAAAATCCATAATTAGTTGATAAATTTTGTGATTTTTTTAAACGATTACATCCTGGTTTTGTATTTAAATTTTTTTCTCAACCCTATGTGTTGTGTATTATAAAGAGGGTTGAGACAATAATTGTCAAATACAGAGAATTTATGTAATTTTTTTCTACAGATTTTTAAATAATCACAATTTTTCGTTACTAATACCTTTCTAATAAAATGTTACAATGATTTTAAAGCAAAATATTTTTTTCTACAAAAAAACGATATACTGAATTTTTTTTTTGTATAAATTGTTTATAATAATTAACTTTTATATTTAAATAATTATTTATGTTCCTTGAGTATACCCGTAGTCGTCCACCATTTTCTGGTTGAACAGGCACTTTTAAATCCTAATTTTTTAACTTTAATGTAGTGAAATATATTTTCCAGAATTTAGAAATACGAATTTATAAGTAAACTTTTAAAAGTTTCATTATGTGAAGATCAGTGATAAATACCCCCAAAAAACGAAAACTTTGCGAAAATGGCTTTTCTTGCAATTTTAGCGATAAGTCTCTTAATTTTGCATAGAATTGAAAGAAAGTAAGTGATTTGTAAACTAGAAATTCGCATCTACAAGGATCTATAAGGGGTTTTAATGTCTGCTTGAAAAAGTATATTTATTTTGCAGATTGAAGTTGAGGAAACTGTGAAAGAAAAATATTGTAGAAAATCGTCTTTTTTATGCAAGATTTCGGCACTTATATAATATGTTTTTCCTTAAAAATTAGTGTACACACATGGCGCGTTTAATGGTTATGCCCTTTTGTTAATTCGTTTTTCTTTTTCGAGTAGTGAGCTTCGGAAGAGCGTTCTGAGTAGCTGTGGACTCAGGACAGACAATAGCGTTCTAAAATTGAGTGAAACTTTAGTAACTTTAAAAAGTTTAGTAAGTTTAAAAACCAAATTCAAGATTCACGAAAAGTAAACTTAGGGCACAATTTTATACGCTAAACTTTCATTACACAGGTCCACAGGTACCCAGAACGCTTTCCGAATCGCACTACTCTAAAAAAAAAGAGAATTAACCTTAAGATTGCTAATTTCGTCACTATATTGTTGCACACAAAATTAAATTTAAAAATCGAAGAGCCTGAGGACCATAAATATTATTCCGAGAATTTCTAAAAAAGAAACTTCAAAATCCATCAAGAAATAGAGCCTATAGAGGATTATGAATAGTAAATTCCTGGTTTTGACCGCCGTGCTGTCTTAGGGCGGCCTGATACCTAAATTCGGCTCTTTTTGTACTGATACCGAACCATTTTTTCTAAAAAATATTAATTAATAACACTTTTGCAGACCCAAAAATGCCGAAAAAATTCGTAGGCGAGAATAGCAAGGCTGTAGTGGCTCGAGCTCGAAAAGCAGCCGCGAAAGAAGCTGAAAACACAAAAAAAGCACAAGAAGCCGAAGACAGAGCCTGGCAGGATGACGACAAACAACTATTAAAGAAAAAACAAAAACAGGTAATGCAAAAGAAATTTTACCTTCGGTTCATAATTTTTGTAATTAAGGGTGAGTATGAATTTCCCAAAGCAGTAATATATAATTTTTCGCTCTTTTTGAGGAAATTGACTTTGAATTATGCACCACAAGCCATATAGTATTTGAAGAAACATACTTTAAATCGGCCTGTAGCTCAGGTAGTAACGCTTCAGCTTCATAGCGGAAAAGTTGCGTGTTCGATTCTTGCTGCCTGCACTTTTTTATTTGTTAAAATGTTATAATTTCTTTCAATAATCTTTTTAAATTATGCTTATAATAATTTTTATAATGCCTTCTTTTAAGGAAAAACTGATTTTTTCAACTTAATCATTTTTTTTGTAAACAAATTTATTTTCTATAAATGTTATTAATTCTATCCATAATGTTTACTAATTATATTTGAAATTATAAGTATGTACGAGATTTTTTAAGTATGGTGGTGAACACACTTAATTTTTTTTGACATCAAAGAAATTTTTTCTTCGGAAGGTACGAAGTATGAATACCGTCTTGACCTGGAGTATAGTTTTTTGTTTTTCAATGAACAATTTTTCGTTTAAAAAACCTCGATCATACTTATAATTTTAAATATAATTGGTAAACATTATGAAAACAATTAATTACATTTATATCAAATAAATTTGTTTACAAAAAACATAATAAAGTTAAAAAAATGAAGTTTTGCAGCGTAAAAGGCATTAAAAAATTATTATTTGAATAATTTTTGAAGATTATTGAAGAAAATAAAACTTATAAACATTGAATGCAGCGAAAATTGAACGCGCAATTGAACGCAGATATTTCAAAGTCGATTTTCTCGAAAACGGCGAAAAATTGCATATTACTGCTTTGGCAAATTAATACTCAGGTAAATGAGCTTTCATTACAAAAATTATGAACCAAAACTAAAATTGACAATTGTCGGTCTCCCCTTCTAAAATCATAGAATCCCTTTCGTCGCCGTAATATTTCCTCAAATCATTAAAGATTTTTTTGAAATGAATTTTTCACGTTCTGAACATAGGAGGAACAGGAGAAAAAACGGTTAGAACAACTACAAAAGAAAGCAGATGCTAAAGCTCTGTTGGAGAAAGAATTGTCTACCATCAAAATAGGTGGAAAACAACCGTTGGCGAAATTGACAAGAGCGGAAATTATGGCAGAAACAGAAAAACGAAATCAAGTCGCTGGAAAGAAGAAAGAAGAAGAAAAGCCGATTGAAGAAAATCTTAATAGAATCGTCCTCGAAGGAGAAACGGCTCACGGAATTGACGAAGCTCTTTCAGTCTTGAGGTAATATAAAAATATTTCGACAAATATTCAACGTGGCCACTCAAACTTTGAACAAAAATTCACAATTACTTAAGATAATGAGCATTGTAATTCTGAAAATAGATAAAATATCATTTTAGTTTCAAACATCACAATGTTCTCATCATTGAATGTTTATTTCAAGAAAAAAGTAGTTCTTTTTTTTATGACGGAAACTGTTTAATTAATCTTTTTTGTTTTCATTCAAACTTTTTAAAACTTATTTTCTTTGTTTTATGATAAAAGAAGTGCTCAAATTTTTTTTTTTCATAAATTATTAAACAATTTCATAAAGTTGAAAGTTGAAATATAAACTGGAACGTTTTTCAATTCCAATGTTTTTAAGTTTAATCATTTTTAATTTTTGAAATTGAACAATTAAAAGTCTGAAACTAGTCACTTCCCAAATTAACCAATTTTAAGTCGAGTTTCTTATTCTTATTGTTTATGTTTTTTCTTCTATATTTTTACTTAATTTAGATTTCAAACAATTGTTATTAAAATCTCTGGCCAAGAGATAATTTCTTACATATAATTTATATAATTGTAGTTTATTTCCAGAAATTAGGTGTATGAATCGATTTATATATTTTTGTTCAACATCCAGTTGTTGCAATAAAATGTTAAAGTTATAAATTATTATTATATTATTATAAATTAGTTATAAAGGTTTAAATATTAAATTAGTCAACAAAAGAATATCATTCCAGAATATATTGTCTAAAGGTGTTTACGACGCGACGTGACTTAAAAAGATTTGATATTGACATAAATAATATTTCTGGATGTTCTTAGAGTTGAAATTTCTTATTTATAAGTGCTTTCATATGCGCTGCTTCACAAAATGCTGTTATTTTAGGCGAATCCTGTAAGTTTGAGAATTTTCTATTTTACATCTCGGGAGATAAGAACAATTTTATTATTTTTACATAATAATGAAGTAGAAATATCAACGTCAACATTTAAAAATCAGTTTTAGATATTGAAATAATTATTAGCACTTATAAATAGTGAAATTCGGCTCTACGAAGATGAATTTTTTTTAATTACTTCGCAAACCACGTCCGGACGATCTATTCTGGAATGACCTATATGGTAAAATATTAATATTTTAAGTCTTCAGAATTGAATAGTTTCAATTTAAACTTTAAATATTTCCTTGAATCAAAATTTGAACTAATAGAGTTAATGAGCAAATTTTCTTACAAAGAAAAAAAGAAAAATTTGGCCATTTCCCGGATTTCCAGTCCAGTAGGTACTAGGCCAGTTCGTTTTCAAACTTTTGTTTCTAAATGAATTTTAATAGTACAAATTTTAAATTGAGCCGCTGGATAGTGTAAGGGCATATAAAATTCACATGGTCGTTCCGGTTGGCCCCTGTTGTCTTTAAAATCGATTTTGGAAATTGAATTTTTGAAACATATAGCTTTGTAGGAAATTTCATGGCGCATCTTTTATCCTGTTTCAAAAAAGTTGTATCTTTTACTGTTTCTGAAAGAAAGTGAAAAAACTGGATTTTGTGGAAAACAAAATTTAATAAATATTTTGACTTCCACTCGCTCTAAAAGACAAAGTTCTGAATATTTTCACTTAAAAATTGGAGGAGTTATGCTTCAAGCTGTTTTGAAGATGATATGCTCATTTAAACTTTTCTTATTTGTTATAAAAAAAATCTGTTAATTTTTTTGCCAAGCAGTATCAAAACAATGTTACGCAACTTTCAAACGCTTCGTTTATCGAGGGAATTTTGAGTAAGCCCAAACTTCCAGCGGAAGAAATGTTCATTAGGGTATAATGAAGTTTCCTGAAAAGTATTACTTCAACAGAATGAATCGTTAAAAAAATACGAGCTTTCAAACAGCGCGTCGAAGAGAGATCGAGCGCGTGAGAGGTTCGAATACTTCGGCGCCTCAACCACACCGCCGTCCTGTCATATCTGTTAGGAGAGAGAATTTTCGATCACTTTGTTTATCTGGGTAATTTCAAGTGAACGAAACTTCCAGCGGGTGAAATATTTATTAGGATATAATAAAAATTTTTGGAATTTTTTACATAAATTCATGTCACCGTTAGAAAATCATAAGCATTTAATTTGTCTTTCTCGAGCACTTGAGAGCACGCCGATTCTACTACGCCTAGTTTCTGCCGATTCTACTCCCTCTTGTTTTTTCTACGAATTTTCCGCGTGCGAATTTCTTTAGAATACTTCCGCAGGAAAACAGAAGAGCGCACAGACAGTGTCAGCAATGCGTCGCCACCAAAAGCCCTGACTGTTTACGTTTCTAAAGACTAATTTAGTGCAACGGATAAAAATTATTTTTTTATAAAGTGAACATTTTATCAAGTCGTTAAAATAAAATGGCATCGTGTTCATCAGAACCTTCTCGAGGTAGAAAAAAATCTAGAAATGAAGCAGATTGGGCTGACAATGTTCGTAAAGCAAAAAGAAACAAGGTATTTAATATTGCAAAATTTAAAAAGCGCGAAACCGTAATTTTTTAATACTTTTCAATATTACACGGAGAAACTTTTTATATCAATTTTTCCTAGACTGTCATAACGAGAATTTTTACTATGGAAAATACTAAATTTTACAAAAAAAATAAAAATTCTCAATATGACAAGTTTGTCCTCAAATTATATTTAAAAATTCAACTCTCTTTGGTTAAAAATGATTTTTTTAACTGAAAATTTATCTATCTCATTTTTGGTTGGAAATTGATCTTTTTTTGTTAAAAATTCAACTATTTAATTGAAAATTCACCTTTCTACGTTGAAATTTTTTTTTTGTAAAATTCATCTTTTCGGGTTACAAAGTCAATTTT
>CAKNYM010053077.1:567717-603921 GCA_932195095.1 Andricus curvator
TCACTTTCTTTCAGAAACAGTAAAAGATACAACTTTTTTGAAAGAGGGTAAAAGATGCGCCATGAAATTTCCTACAAAGCTGTATGTTTCAAAAATTTAATTTTCAAAATCGATTTTAAAGACAACAGGGGCCAACCGGAACGACCATGTGAATTTTACATGCCCTTACACTATCCAGCGGCTCAATTGGAAAAAATATTTTTCTTTTATTACATCTCCCAACCAAAAACTGTAGATGCAACAAATTCGCCGTAATTTTGGAATCAGTAGAAATTTTTTTTTATAATTAGATATTGAATTTTCAAATAAAAAAAAAAAGAGCAGAAGATATTGTCCGATAGAAACAAAAATTATCAGGTGGAAAGTTCGTGTGGGTGGGCAACTTTTTTTCGGGGTATTAAAATTCGATCACAAAAAAAAACCTGGAAAATGAACCGGCCCAGTAGGCATCCTGATATTTACAATTATAAAATAATTATAATTATTAATAATCTATTTCTATAATGAATCACAAAACAAAACATTTTATTTATTATAGCGTCAAGTCCGCAGAAGTGGATAAGCATCCAGAAAGAAGAGTTAAGGCTGCTTATACGGCATTCGAGGAAAGGATGATGCCGATAATTAAAGAACAAAATCCAACATTGAGACTCAGTCAGTTGAAACAGATTCTAAGGAAGGAATGGATGAAGTCTACCGATAATCCGCTCAATCAACGACTTTTAAACAGCTAGTCTCCATCTCATTCCTTGGGCAGAAATCGCACTCAGAAACGACTGACTAACTTTCGTCTCGGAATTATCGATCAAACAGGCTGTAATATCATAGTCATTTCGAATCATTTCAGGAAACTCAGTTTTTGTAAATTAATAATTTATAATTTATTATCCAGTGCTGTAAGATCGTAAAGTATAAACATTATGCAAATCGTCTTTGGTACAACTTACAACGTGCGCACTTCGATGCTTTTTATATAAATATTTTACATCTAGATTTCTAGATCGAAGTTATTTTACGGGTTTCGCCACACAAAGTTTCCAACTAGGTTGTGGAAGTAAGTGTCAGTGATTTAGTTCGGAATTATAAATGATTTCGCACGCTTGTAAAAACAGGATATTAAAAGGAGTATTATATCAGATCGTATAAAAAATATGTAAACTACTATCTATCTACATCATCGTCCATCGTTGTTCAAGTCTTTCAAGTTTCGATGAATAGCAAAGAACACATGGAACCTAATATCAATACAGTAACGTGAATTGTTATTTGATGTTTTTGTCTTTTTTCCCCTGATGTTACATTTCCTTCTTGTCACCACTTTTTGTTCTTCCAGAGGTCTATGAAGCAATGAATCATGTGATTCAGTTGGCTAGGACAATCTGTCATTGGCACGTGACCAGCTGCCGGCATCGCTTCGAGGAATGCCTTCATCATGGTCTAAAAGGAAAGAAAAAAATTAATTAAATGAAGCAGAGGTAAAATAATTTATTTGTATATTTTATTTCAGTTTATTTACGTTCAAAAGTTAAGAGACTAATTAATTTAACCAAATAGTAAAAAATAAACCAATTTCTTTAGATTGAGGTAACAACAATTTTTTCGCATTGCATCATCGACTATAAATTATGGTAATAAGAATATTTTTTTTTAAATGACGTTTTTATATGATCGAGTTATTTGATTTAGAGTAGTAATTACAGATCAATTTACTTTGAACGGTTGTCAGGAAAACATAAACCTCTGGTTTGTACAAGCATAAATTCGCGAATATGCGAATAGTTTTTTATGCGGATAGATTTGTATAATGTAAGCTATTATCAGTATTTCGTTTTGGTAAATAATGCACATATTGTAAATAGCGAAAGAAAGAAAAAATTCGCTCATGGTATAAGTATTCATTCGAACTCAACAATTTCAGCAAGCAATATTAAATTGATTTATGGTAATATTGATTCTAAAAACGAATTTTTCGGCAAGGAAAAGCCCAAAATAGGCGTGTTGTTTTTAAAATTTGTCATTAACAATTAAAATATTTCATTTTTATATTCGAAAATCACTTTTTAAACCTTTCCTTTAAACGTTAATCCTTTAGAAAATTAAAAAAATTAAAAACTGATAAAATTGCGGCGGTTTATCTGAAATTATTTGAAGTCAATTTACTCAAAAACTCTACCGTTTCTCTTTCTGTTTATATTTTTGTGTAGATTCGTCCTAAATTTGTCCGCGCCTTAGAGAGAAGAGCGAATTTTTTGTTTGAAAAAAAAAAAATTCACGTTTCATGAAAAAACAGTACAAGATAAGGAACGTTTTCCGTCGAAGGAACAAAATTGTTTCTACAAAAAAATTCTTAAAAAATGTCTTTTGTCACTTTTTTCGTTCTCGCGTTATTTTTGGAGATTTTTACTACAATATCCATAAAATCATTTAAGACTTTTTTTTTTTCAACAATAAAATTTTATGGTGTAATGGAAAACCAAAAAGGACCTAATTTAACAGTTTTAATAACGTGTTAGTGGAATAATAACGATGTTAGCAAAATTTCATGTAAAGGTTTTTGAAATTAGTAAAGTACATTCTAATTTGTTTTTCACGACAGCAAAAAAGTGTATTGTTGGAAAAAAATGCAAAGGATTTTATATATATTTTCGCAAAAATCTCGTAAATAATTTGAGATAGAAAAGATTTAAAATATCCCCTGGACGGTTTTACGTCATTAAATGAAACGAAGACTAGCCATTCAAATCAGAACTAAACAAAGGAGAAGAACAGGGTGGCCAGCCACTGACCGGTAAAACCTGGAATTTTGAACATCGGGAAATTGTCGGAAAATTTTTTGAAACCCGGGAATTTTGGAGATTCCTTTTTAATTTAAAAATAAATATCGTCTCACTCTTCGAAAAAAATGTGCTTGGAATTGTGCTCAGTGTCTCCAACCATGTTCGTTAAAATGTTGAAGAATATTTTATATTTAAGATTTTAAAGTTGATGATTCGTTCCAAAATGAATGCTCCTTTTACAAATGGGCCCTTTTCTTGTGGAACGTCACAATTTATATTTTGAAATAATATCAGTTGCTTCCTTGCGTAAAATTTTTAATGCGGTTTATTAAATAACAGACTTCACACACTTTCCCCTATTCCACTCTGTTCCCCTTTTTTGAAAAATTCCTCTTTTTTCCCTGGTTTCAAGAAAATTCCTTTTTTTTCCCCTTTTCTCATTTTTTCGCTTAAGTGAGAACTAAATTAATAGATCTCAGTAAAAAATCCAGCTATTCTTGGTTAAAAGTTAATACTTTTTAATTAAAAAGTGTACTATTATATGTTTGGTTCAGAATTCATTTCTTTTAGTCGAAAATTTAACTGTTTTGTTAATATTTCATCTTTTTGGATAGAACATTGGTCTTTTTGTATTCAAAATCAATCGTTTGGTAGAACAGTCATCTTTTTTGGTTGAATTCAACTGTTTTTTATTAAACATAAATTTTGTTTTTTTTGAGAAATATCAACTATTACTCTTGAGAATTCATTTTTTTTATTTGAAAAATCTACAATCATATTTTTGCTTCAGAATTCATCTCTTTTGGTTAAAAATTCTACTATTTGGTTGAAAATCCAACTTTATTGTTGAACATTTGTCTTTTTGGATAGAAAATTCGTCCTTTTGCATTGAAAATTCATCATTTGTTAGAAAAATCATCGTTTTTGGTTGAAAATTTATTTCTGATGGTTGAAAGATAATTATTTTTATAATTGAAAAGTCTACTATAATGTTTGTGGTCCAGACTTCATCTGTTGGTTACAAATTCTACTATTTTGTTGAAAATTTAATTATTTTGTTGAAAATTCAACTATTTTCTTAAAAACACATTTTTTTTTTATTGAAAGTTAAATCTTTTTATTACAAAAGTCTATTATTGTATTTTGGGTTTTAATTCATCGCTTTCGGTTAAAAAATCTACTATTTGGTAGAACATTTCATTATTTTGTTGAAAATTAAACTTTTTTCTTTGAAAGACATCTTTTTTGGTCGAAAATTCAACTGTTTTGTTGAACAGTCCTATTTTTGGATAGAAAATTCGTCCTTTTGGATGTTGAAAGTTAATTCTTTTAATGTGAAAGGTCTACTATTTTATTTTGCGTTCAGAATTCATCTCCTTTGGTTAAAAAACCAACTATTTGGTGGAAAATTTCATTATTTTGTTGAAAATTCATCTTTCTGATCAAAAATGCGTCCTTTTGGATTGAAAATTCATGTTTTAGTAGAAAAGTAATCTTTTTTGGATGAAAATTAATCTTTTATAGTTGAAAGTTAATTTTTTTAAATTGAAAAGTCTGGTATTATATTTTTGGTCCAGAATTCATCTTTTTTGGTTACAAATTCTACTTTTTGGTTAAAAATTTAAATACATATTTTGTGGAAATTCAACTATTTTCTTAAAAAGTCATCTTTTTTGGTAGAAAATTCCTCTTTTTTCGTTGAAAATTCAACTGTCTTATAAAATATTCGTCTTTTTATCTTGAATATTCAACTATTCAGTTCAAAATGCAACTGCTTTTGGTTAAAACTTTTCTTGATTGAAAATTCGATAATTTAGTTCAAGATTAATCTTTGTAGGCTGAAAATTAAACTATTTGGTTGAAAATTCACCCTTTTTGTAACAAAATTAATCTTTTTTGCTTGAAAGTTCAACTATTTGGTTATAAATTCATTTTTCTTTGCTGAACATAACCTTTTTAATTGAAAAATCATCTTTTCGAGTTTAAAAGTTGAACGTTTTCTTAAAAATTCGACTTTTTAGTTCGAAAACTCAACTCTTTTGTTGAAAATTCGTCTTTTGGGTTCAAGATTAATATATTTCTGGTTGAAAAATTAGGAATATTCTGTTCGAATATTGTTTACAAGAATTTATCCACCTATTTTCTTAATAAATCACCTATTTTCCCCGTTTTAGAGAATTTTTCGCTGTGAAGTCTGAAATCACTTTTACAATCATTTACATTATGTATTTTACCTTGAAGTTTCCAAAATGTTTTATTCTTTTCAAGATTTATAGAATAAAACATTTATTATTGAATAATTATTATTGCAAACGTTTAAAAGTCGACCACGAAAAATGTAATTTTTGACCGGGAAAGCCGGAAAAACGCCTGAATTTTTTTCTTTGAAGTTTGAGTGGCCACCCTGAAGAAGAAGAGGATGAACTTAATAAATACAATAATCTCATTAGCCCAAAGTTAGGAACTTACTCTTTCCATTTGACATTCCTGCACGAGCGACACCTTATTATCCCTGAGTCCATGTATTAAAAGTGTCGGTGTACAAATCCTTCTATGGAAAACATAATCGCCTTCCGGCCAGACCATCCCATTTAATACGTATTTCATGTGCGAAGGCCATTGTTCCTCTGGTTCGGAACCACAATAAGGATGTTGACGTCCCCTTGCTGAATAGAGAATGTCTCGATGAAGTCCACACACAAGAAAAGGTGTCAAAGTTGCCCTGAGACAACAGTGGCCAGCACTCTCACTACTTGGAGGTGCCAAAGGTGTTGGTCCTCCACCAGATATTAGCACCAGTTGATGGATGCTGCTCTCGTACTTGCAAGCCAAGGCCGTTGCGAAGCTGCATCTAAAAGGGACCAAAGACAAAAAAGAATCAGCAATTAGGAACGTTTCATTCCAGCACGCATAACTTATATACACTTGATGGAAATCATCTGCTGGCCCACTGGAATCAGTTTATTAATCGCTGTGGCTCCGACCTACAAGACATGTTGCAACCAATCGAGAATAAATGGGCTTCATTGTCTCCTTATTGAGGCGTCAAGAGGCGTAGGTCGTATCGTTTATACTCAACAAGATTTCCTCTCTTAGTCTCTTGCAATAGAAGTTTTTATTGTCAGTCTTTTTTTAATTTTTATTTATTATCCCTTGCGAAAGTCTCGGGTAGGAAATCACTTCGAAACAATCCGAATCATTCCGAAATTTGTATCTGATTCAATCCGATGCAATTTTTCAATCCTTTTGAATCGTTGCGCGATAAATCCATTATTTGAACCAAAATGAGATAATGACTGTTTCTATACATATGTTTGGTAGATCATCAATTAGATTTTCTAAAACTTTAGATGAGGGGCTAATAGGCAATAGCAAAAGCGGGTTAAAAAAATCTTTGAAGCAACAATGAGTTTAAAAAGTTTCGGTAAAAAACGAGTTAACAGAAACAAGAAAACGAGAATTGTATCGTATATTATAATATATAACGATTTAATAAAACGGTATGATTATTATAATATAGTCTATCGTTCTGATATATCATTATATTATAAAATATATAATACAATCCTCGTTTTCCTAATTGTCTTCTTTCTTTCTAACTCGTTTCTACCCGCAATGTTCTTAACTCATTTTTGCTCCGAAGGTTTTTTTTGACCCTCTTTTGCTATTCGACACTCAGTTGTTGAGAAAGAAATTTTCTTCTCGAATCCACCGTGTGCGTGCATACCCATAAAAAATATATATATTTAAAATTTTTACTTTGAAATTACAGATTTGTTGCATAGATCTAGATAAAACTTGTTAGGAATGTACGTATTTTTTTCATATATACTTTTCCATGTTTCCCCTAATATATAATTTGAGAAAATTTTATATTTTTAATTTAAAATATAGTAAGCATATGTAAAATTATCTCCTGATTTCATATGTAAACAGAATACTGTACATTTATATTGTTGGAACACATTAATAATAATCAGCATTAAATCAAAAGCCTTTTTAGCATTTTATTTATTTCGACAGCCTAACTCACTATAATAGCCCATTTCAAATTCAATTTTGATGAGTCGAATTCAAGCTATACATTATTAAATATTGAGAAATCAGCATGTCTAGTGATCAAGCACTTTGAAATTCCCGGGGTTTTCTCGATTTTTCTCCCGACCAATTTAAAGAAATCTTTTTGCAGTTTGTCCCAAATCAACATATAGAAATGGCAAATTTAACATAATATACATATACATAATTTATGTCGTGAAGAAAACAATTATTTATTCATCACAGACTGAAATAAATACACAGGCATGCAAAAAAATAAAAGTGGCATCACCAATTAACCAGACCACCATACCTATATACGTTTTTGGGGTCACCAAATCCAAATCTAGTGTCACATTTGCTTCATCACGCACGTTTCGTTAAAAAAAAATTAGCCTTTTTGACCATTTTTTAAAAACAACATAGGGTGCGAGATACTGACGTTCTAGAAACATAGTACAGCTCAAATTAATTCTATGGAGATGATAATTAAAAAGGATTATTAAAGGATTTAAATTGGCTCACGAGAAATACTGAATTTTGTCGAGGTTAGAAATGTAAAAAAATTAATAAGTGAAAAGATATTAATTAGCAAATATTAAACCTATAGTGGGACATATTTTAAGTTTAAAAGTCACAAAATACGTTTAGGGGAGACCGCCCAACAGTAGATAATGCCTCCAGTGGATAATCATTAGTTAAAAACACTAAAATAATGAATTGTAATTTATTAACACATATAGTGTCCTATAACTATAAATTAAATTAAATTAATTATTTATTAGTATTTTTAATTAATGATTATCTACTATAGGTTCATTATCTATTGTCGGGTGTGGAACCCCCACGTACTTTTTGAAGAATTTTCTTATGCTAATTCCTTCGAAAATTTGACAACTTTGGAAATCATTTCTTTGCAATGTTTAGAGGTAACTTATTATTATTATTATAGATTAGCAGTTCGAACTCGAAAGTTCATTGCCTCATCTACCCGAGACCGCCACACATCTCTATCTTGTGCATTCTCCATCCAGTTTAAGTAATCATGTCCTAGTTCTTTTAGATCATCCCTTACATTTTTCTCCCATCTGTTTCTCGGTCTGCCTAGGGGTCTCTTACCAGTCGGTCTCCCTCTTAAAACTTGCGCCACTGTTCTTTCATTGCCCATTCTTGCTACATGCCCCGCCCATCTTAATTTACGCGCTTTCATTACTCTATTAATATTTGCTGACCCGTAGAGAGCGTGCAGCTCATTATTATGCAGTTTTCTCCACTCGCCGGTCTCTTCGTCCCTTTTTGGACCATAGATTTTTCTAAGTACTTTATTCTCGAAAACTCTAAACCTATTCTCTTCTCCTTTCGTCAGCGCCCACGTTTCACACCCGTACATGACGACCGGCATTATTATCGTTTTGTAAATTCTTACTTTGATGTTTCTAGATAGCGATCGCGATTTTAGTAGCGTGTTTGCTGCATAATAGCACCTATTGCCAGCGTGTAGCCGCGCATTGATTTCCGTTTTAATCTTATTTTCGCTAGTTATAATAGACCCGAGGTATTTAAACTCGTTAACCCTTTCGAATTTCATATTTCCGGCCATTAGATCCCCGTCTTGATTACTTTGTCCGGACCTGACGACGGTCATATATTTTGTCTTCGATTCGCTAACTTCCAAGCCAATCTCTTTGGCTTTTGCGATCAAGATTTCTGCATTTTTAGCTACCGTTTCTTTATCATCCCCTAGTACGTCGAGATCATCCGCATATCCAAGGATTTGTATTACCCCATTGAGGGTAGCACCGGTCGGATTCGCCTGCACTTGCCTAACCACGTATTCTAAAACTAAGTTAAAAAGGACGCACGAAAGTGCATCGCCCTGTTTCAGGCCATCGCGGATCGAAAACTCTTCAGATAAACTACCGTTTACGCGTATTCTACCCTTACTGCCGCTTAAGCAAATTTCGATAAGTCTAACCAATTTTCTTGGCACACCCAAGAACTCTAGGATCCAGTACATTCGCGCGCGTATAATAGAGTCGTAAGCTTTTTTAAAATCGATAAATAGCTGATGTACTGCTTCTTTAAATTCCCATTTCTTTTCTAACAGTTGTCTAATTGTAAACATTTGATCGCTTGTAGATCGGTTTCGGCGGAATCCACACTGGTAATCCCCAATGATTTCCTCGGCAAAAGGAGTTAGTCTACTTAGGATAACATTAGACAGGATCTTGTAGCACGAAGGCACAAGTGAGATTCCCCGATAGTTGTTACAGTTAGTTTTATCGCCTTTTTTAAAGATGGGAATAATGATAGAGGTATTCCATTCTTCCGGCATGCGTTCTGTTTTCCAAACTGCGCGTATCAATTTACAAATTTGCCTTGTGAGGCAAGGGCCTCCATTTTTTATCAGTTCTGACGGTAGGTCATCGATGCCCGCGGCTTTGTTATTTTTCAACTTCTTTATGGCCATTTCTATTTCTATATCAGTAGGATCGTTAATTAATAGATCAGCAGTGTGGATTTCGCCGAGATTACCTTCAACGGGGGCTTCGCGTACATTTAATAGTTTATCGAAATAATCTTTCCATAAATTCAGTCTCTCTGTCGCATCGGCTACTAGATTGCCATTTTCGTCCCTCATTACTTCCGTTCTACTTTGAAAGCCTTTCCTTATAAAATTGATTCCCCTGTACATCTCACGCGGGTTACTTTGTTTATTATGCGCTTCTATTGCTAGTATTTTATTCTTTTCCCACTCCCTTTTCTTGGATCTATAGAGCCTATTTGTACTTTTGCTAATCTCGAGATATTTCTTATGTGTTTGATCGCACTTATTTTGTAAACTACTTAGTCTGGCCTTCCGACGTTTCTCAAACCAGAGTTTGCACTCTTCGTCAAACCATGGTTTGCTTTTGGTTACTTTCTTAAAACCTATCGAAAGTTTCGCGGCTGCCTTTATCGCCTTTTTCGTATTGCTCCACAGGGTTTCCGGGTCCTCCTCGCGATTATTGTTATCGTCTCTCTGTTCTTGGAGAGCGTCGAAACTATTAGAAATCTCAACTTGGTAATTTAATGTTTCTGTTGCTGTTTTGAACTTATCTATATTGAAACGAACTGTTGGCTCTGTGCGGCTTGTTTTCTTACTTAGCGCTAGCCTAGATCTTAGTTTTACTATCACGAGAAAATGGTCTGAATTTAAATCCGCTCCCCTATACGATCTTATATCGAGAATGTTTGTATGACGTCTTCTGTCTATTAGAACGTGATCAATCTGATTGTGAGTTTTACCATCTGGTGATGTCCAGGTGGCCTTATGTATATTTTTATGCTTGAAATATGTGCTTTTGACAACGAGGTTCTTTGAAGCTGCAAAGTTTATTACTCTGGTTCCATTATCATTACTGACGTCATGCAAACTTTCTGATCCTATTGTAGGCCTATACATTGGTTCTTTTCCAATTTTCGCGTTGAAGTCCCCCAATACTATTTTTGCGTCAAACGTTGAGAACTTGTCAAAAACCTGCTCGATTGTTTCATAAAAAAGATCTTTAGTGTCTTCGTCTTTGTCCTCGGTGGGGCAGTGCACATTGATTAATACGTGTTTGCTGAAATTACCCTTTAGTACAATGTATGATAACCGGTCATTAATGAATTGCATGTCGATAAGTGCTTGCGAAATTCGTTTATTAATAAGAAAACCAGTCCCCAGTCTTTGCCCCTTAGCTCCCCCATAGTGAAAAGTATAGTCATCCTTAGAAATTGACGCGAAATCGCCCGACCAGCAGGTTTCTTGAAGTGCTATTAAGTCAGTTTTGTATTCAATTGCTATCTTAATGAGTTCGCTAAGTCGGCCAGTTTTTAGACTACGCGCGTTTAGAGTTCCCACCCTTAGATCTTTAACTGTAGTTTTTTGTTTTTGTAAGTTAGCCATGGTAGTTTCAAGATAATCCGCACGTTAGGATCCTATTCCGATCGTAGGTGAGTCCACTGTCCCAGGAGTGATAACCCCCATACCTCCCTAGGTCTAAGTATGGGAGCTTTCCGACTCTGACAAGGACCATGTCAACTTGTCGTCAGACACATTACAGTTTCATCCTCGTACCCTAACGTCCCCCTGCAAGGCAGCGCGCCTACTGGCATCAATACCCCTTTGGCCCTATGCAGGCGAATCATTCCACACATCCCTTGCGGGCAGTGTCATCGCTGCAGTGTCCAATGGGCAGCAGGATTTTTCCCTTACAAGATTTTTAGTTTTGGTTCGGGTATAGTTTCTAGGTGGATACACGCTGCACCTCGGCTTGCCAGAACCCACCCACTGCGTATGAACGCGAATGGGTGGGTCCTCCCAAGCCATGGTTGTCGTGTACCTATTTTCTACCAGTGCTGAATTCACCACAGACACGACTGGTTCCTATCGGCTGTCCGCGACTGCTTATTCTTGTATTCGCAGCTAACCTTAGGGGCTGTTCAGCCTCACGGGCCGTTCCTCTATCCGCAACCTGAGGACGCGCTACGTAGTGGTGACAGGAAACCCACCAAGCAGTTAGAGGTAACTTAGGTTAAAATAATAGATAATTAAGGGTTTTATTCTCGAAATATGCGTAAAAAGCTGCAGTGGATGTGCATAGTTGATGCGAATTTCAGTCACGGCGAAAAATGGATATTAAGATTCCAGATCTTGATTTTTAACTGCATCACAACGATCTATATATTAAGATGATATTGAATTTGAATATATTCTAATTTAATATCTGGCTATTAAACTTCAATATTAAGATATATCTTAATATCTAGATCTTTGTCCTATATAGTTAAAAATCGAGATATTTGAACAATTTAAATGATTAAAACCAATTTTTCGAAAGTCCTTGAATAGTTTTTAAAGTCATTAAACAAAAACAAATAAAAATATAACCATGGAATGTCTAGGAAAATTAATTAAAGACTTTAATTTGGACCAGAGAACAAAGAACTTCATTTACGCAAGCTATTTTGAAATTAAATAATTTTTAATAAAAATCGCACTTTCTTGATTCTTATAGTTTAGGTCGTTTAGAACACCGTTTACTCAAAAAGAAAAAAAAAAAGAAATATAATAGTTCAAACATTAAAGACTGCGAAATTAGCGTGGAACAAGAATTCCGAAGTTCATTTAAAATGACTCATGTAAATTAAAGTGATTTTTACTAATTTTAATATTTCGTAGCTCATTTAGACATAATGTAGTCGGTCAATTAAAGAAAAAAATGGAGAAACTTTAAAAAATAAATTTCTCTAAGAATACTGATGTTTTTCTAAATGAATTTTTTGTACAAAAAATTAAATAAAAATATTTTCATCAAATGTACGTCACTGCAAACAAAATTTTAACAAAATGTTTAAACAATTCTTTAACTACAATTTTTGTTGATTTTATATTTTTACTGCAGTGTAAATTAGTACTTGGCAGCGATTTGCTAATGCGAATCTTGATGTTTTCATCAAATGTATGTCTTAAAAAAAGGTTTGAAAAATATTTGAAGAATTCTTCAACAAAAATGGTTCGATAATTTTCTATTTTTACTGCAGTTTGATTTTGGGGAAAAATTTTACTATCATAGAAATAATTTCTATTAATAACAGAAAATGCAGTAAATTTTAAATTTAAATTAAAAAAAAAAGAATTTGTTAGGTTAAACATTTTTTTTACAAGAAATTAAAGAAAACGGTTTTTATCGAATGCACATCGGTATGAGCCATTTTCAAAGAATTTTTTTTATAATTTGTATTTCAACTAAAGT
Organism: Andricus curvator; assembly: GCA_932195095.1. NCBI lineage: Eukaryota > Metazoa > Arthropoda > Insecta > Hymenoptera > Cynipidae > Andricus > Andricus curvator. The sequence continues at coordinate 580,313 of CAKNYM010053077.1, forward strand.
GTAAATGTTTTCATCAAATGTACGCCGTAAACCATTTTTGAAGAATGTTTGAATAATTATTCAAGTACAATGTTTCTGCTAAGTCTATATTTTTACTACAGTGTGAGTTTGAATCAAAATTTACTTTCACATAAATAATTTCTATTGATAACAGAAAATTCATTACATTTTAATTTTTTTTAATTAAAAAAATTGTAATGAAATTTTGCATACAAAATAATTAAAGAAAAACTTTTTCATAAAATTTGAATCGCTAAAAATTTGTTTAACAAATTCTTTAACTACAATTTTTGTTAATTTTGTATTTTTACTACAGTGAAAATTAGTACTTGGAGGTGATTTACTAACGCGAATCTTGATTTTTTCAACAAATGTATGTCCTACAAAAATGTTTGAAGAATATTTAAAGAATTCTCTAACAAAAATGTTTCGATTATTTTGTACAGTTTGAGTTTGGGGAAAAAAATTTACTTTCAGAGAAATAATTTCTGATAATAACAGAAAATTCAGTACATTTTAAATTAAAATTAAAAAAAAAAACAACAATTTGTTAAGCTAAAATTTTTTTAAGGAATTGAAGAAAAGGTTTTTTTATCAAATGTACATCGGTATAAGCCATTTTCAAAGATTTTTTACTATGTTTTTTTAAAAAATAATTTCTATCTTTACTAAAGTGCAAATGTTTTCATCAAATGTATGTCGCAAACCATTTGTAATGAATATTTGCATAATTATTCAAGTACCATGTTTTTGATAATTTTGTATTTTTACTACAGCGTGATTTTGAAAAAAAATACTTCCACATAAATAATTTCTAATAATAATAGAAAATTAACTAAATTCCAATTTTGAAAAATTAAAAAGAATGTTAATGTATACAAAGCTATTAAAGAAAATCTTTCTCATAAAATTTGTTTAAAGAATTCTTTAACTAATCATTTGTTGATAACTTTGTATTTTTACTGTACTTTTTATTTACACATTTTCTTGAAAATATTCTACTTTTACTGCAGTGTGATTTAAAACAAAATTTACTTTCACATAAATAATGTATAATGAGAACAGAAAATTATTATTTACGAATAAAACAAAAACTACGCGTCATATCAAAAAGTGAATGATAAGAAATTTGTAGATCTTTTTTAGGTGCACAATTTTGATGGAATGATCTTTTCTCGTATCTTGCATAGTTTCACAGCAAAATCGAATTTTTGGTTTTTCATTATTTTTTTTGTGCGATCAAAATTTGAATTTTTTATTTTTCAAAAAATTCAAAAAGTTGTTATGAAAATATTATAGGGTGTTCAAGAAGCAACGTTTTTCTCCTTTTGACTTTTTTTTCATATCGTGCGTTTTTCGGCTTAAAATGTTCATTTTCGTTTGTTTTTTGGAATTTTGAAAATGCTATAACTCCAGTAATTTTTTTTTAATCACTTTTTGAATTTTCATCCAAAATAGCTGGTTAACGAACTCGTTCTTTCTTTGTAGGCCATAAAAAAGTGTGCCAAAGCTCAATCAAATCTGATAATTTTTTCGAAAGTTCTCGTGGCTACAGACAGACAGACTACTACGGTCTCAAAACGTGGAGATTTAATGAAAACCAACTATGTTAAATTTTACATAAAACCAATACCTTCTCATTAGAATGAGAATGTAAAAAATGAAACAAAATTACATTTTAATTGCAATTAATTGCAAATAGATTTTAATTACTTTTTTTTTAATTTTTAAATTAAATTTTGTACACACAATCATTAAAGAAAATTTTTCTCATCAAATTTGAGATGCTAAAACATTGTTTAAAGAATTCTTTAACTAGAATGTATTTTAATAACTTTGCCTTATTGCTGTATTGTGTATTTACACTATTATATTAATAAATAAAATAATAAATAATAATAATAAATAACTGATAATTTTCTATTTTTACTAGTGTGATTTTGAAACAATTTTACTTTCACATAAATAATTTATAATGAGAAAAGAAAAATCAGTGTATTTTAATTGAATAAAATTAAACAAAATTAAAATTAAAATAAAAAACTTTATATGATTTTATAACTGCGATATTGGCCAAAGAATAACTTTCAATTGTAAATTGCATTCCTATAAGAAATTATATGTAATTTTGATGGAATTAATCAAATTCACTGATTGTGTGCCGAAACGTTTGAAGAAATTTAATTCTTTTCCATTTACCTGGTCCTAAAGCCAACGAAATTTTTTGTATTATTTTGAGTTCCAGTCCCTATCTGCGGCTAAAATGCATTATTATATTCACTGAAAAATTTACCAAATTTACAAACAAACATAACATTTTTTGAAAAATATACATTATAATGAAATTTAGATCAATTAAATGATAAAATGTAATGTCTAAGGCAAGACTGATTCACATTGCCTTGCTGACGAGCCGGGTGAGACAGTCCGGGAAGAAACAAAAAAAATCTATTTTTTATTTTCAAAAAAATTTGTTTGAAGAATTAATTGCACAACAAAAATAAATATTACGAACCCTGATACCAATTAAAAAATCTTCATTACAATTATGATACTTGTGTCAATTAAAAACGATTCCTTGCGAAAAATCAGCAAATATGTCATCCAACTATCTTTTCGTATATTAAATCTGGTTTTAGATTTGGACAGCGTCTAAAAATAATTATGAGATTCTTGTTCTACTTGGGTGTCTGCCGCTGCATTAAGCATAAAATATGGTGACATGTGTGGCTATTAAGAACAGACCAGATGTATATAATATTTGCGACAAGCAGTGTATGTAGCCTGCATTTTTCAGAGTGCAATGTGCTTGAAATCTCTGCACCCCGCGTTTTCACATCGTTCCGGTATGGACACACCTTTGTAGAAACTTCATCGTATTTTTTTCTCCAGACACCCATAGATAAGATACAAGTGTAGACTGTCACAAAACGGAGAAATGAAAAGGAATGCATTTATCGTTCAACAAGTTTCTAGAATTAACAGCCGTAGATTATTTGATGATTTTATTCCGTCAGAAGCTTATTGACTTTTGCTGAATGACATATATCTTTAGAGTTTATCTTTATGGAATGATTGAAACACGATTATTTCTTTTATCATAGAAAAATAACTGAAATGAGTCAATCAGAATAGCCTAGTTTATATTTTTCTATTGGGAGAAAGTTATATTGCCATAATGTTGAATATTAATGACAGCTATAATTTTTAAAATTAGGTACGACCTAATTAACCTAAACTAATCAGACATGACAAACTGGTTATCATAACATTCTAACTGGTATGCAGTTTTTTTTACGGAACTTGATTAATTAAAAAATGTGATAACATAAAGTATCTAAAACTTACACGGAATATATTTATTTATTATTAATTAATTATTATTATTAATTTATGATTTATTTCATTTTAAATGAATGAATTCAGTTATTTTTACTGTTTCAGTATACAATTATTTGTCAAAGAAAATTTTACAGCATGAAATTAGGAAGGTAGTTTAATTCAAGACATGTGCGAGGTGAGGCAAATTGTTAAGAATCTTTTTATTTCCTAAGCTTTTGTACCATCATTTGACGTGAAAATACGGGTTTCGAAACGCAATAGAAAAAAGAGGGCCTCAGTGTTCTAAATTCCAAGAAGGCTAATGATACAATATTTCTAGTCACGTTTACCTTTATGTTCAAAGTAGCATTTGCCTCGATCATAAATTTGAATAAACGTAGAAGAGACAAATTTTGATTTAGACTAGAACATTATTATTTTGTTACAGTATATTGATTCAAATATTTAGAAAATATAATGTAATATAAATATAAGCATTTTGAAAGATAATCACATTCAAGAAGTCGAAAAAATGCAGAATTTGAAGCTTTCAAGAATAAAGAGTTTGAAATAGCAAGCCTTCAAGTATAAATAATTTTTAACTGATACAGTCATTTAAAACTGAAAACTTAAAATTTTTAATTATTTGCAGTTAAATAATTCGAAAACGAAACTTTCAAAATTTTAAATGAATACATAAAGTGTGATTATTATTATACCATTAAGCCATTTCCCTTTCGGGGTAGGCGTGACTTGCTCGGTTGGAGAATAGTAGTGTGTATATGGGTATATAGGTATAAGGTAGGTAGGAATATAGGTATGAGGTGGAAAATTATAATAGTAGTCATAATTAAATGATTTTAAATTGAAGCTTTCAAAATTAAACAATTCGGAATAGGAAGCGATAAAAGAAAACAAAAAGAAAGCCAAGTTTGGGACATTTAATAATAAACTTGCATACCAAACAAAAAATGTTGGTAAAGATTTGTATTAGCAGAAAATTGCATATTCCTTTGAATTTATATTAATTTAAAAAAATCAAATATAAATACAAAATTGAAGACTATAATTAAAAGAAGCATCCTGAGCGAAATATAACTCTTTGTCAGTAGGATCATCGACTTAATTATTAATTAAAGCGCTAAGTTTTCTTATTATTCTTACATGCCAATTCAATAAACGGCAGCATTTTTTCACGCACGAAACGTGCGAAAGTGAAAATATTTCTATGACGTCGTACAATTAATTGCACGAGTAGATGTTATCGTTTAATAATTTGCGATTATTGTTTCAGTTTACATTATGTTTCAAAGCCTTCGAACGACGCTTCCTTTTTAAAATGAATTTCAAGGAAGCAATTAGTCTGTTAATATATTTATTGTATTAAAAATGTATCTAAAAATTTATCCAAGCATTATATATCTTAGAAAGTTGGGAGTTTATGAGTAATATTTTACAACTGCACAGTAATAACTTTGTCTTCAACTTTTTCACCAAAGGCAATGCTATTCTTCAAAGAGAGCTGTGAAAAAGGTACTTCGATATTGTTTCTTGAAAACATATTTTTAATCATCAAAATCATGGATTTTATTAACGTTTTTCGGACGAACATATTTAAACGATAAATTAAGCTTTCCAGCAGGGTGATTTTATGTTCAATAATTTTCTATTTTTAAAGCTGATATTGAAAATTTTAAATTGTCTAGAAATCAAACATTCTAATTTAACTATACAAACTTACCCATAATTGTGAGCCACCAAAATGCACTTTTGTCCAGGCTTGAATGCATAATGATGCAAAATCAAATCCAGGTCCTTCAGTATCTTCTCGAAATTATAATCTCGAGACCGATTAGGAGCAGAACTCATTCCATGACCCAACATTTCCGGTGCAATACATGGATACCCCAAATTGGAAAAATAATTCAGTTGGTGTTCGAAGATTTCTGCAGAAGAACCAAAGCCATGAAGAAATACTATCATAGGTTTCCGATTCCTTCTAAAAACCACAAAATCGTTTGGATCCTGATAAGAGGTGAGCGAAGGGCCTTCAATTTCGGGCCATTTTCTTCTGTAGTCTTCCAATTCCAGAGGTCGATTTTGGGACTCTCCCAATTTCAAGGATTCAGTTTTCTTCCACTCGCTTTCTCGACTTTTCTTTGAACTACTTAAACGAGCCATCAGCTTTTCTCGTAAAGCTGAGACTGTTTTTGTCTTTGCTTTAGGGGTACTTGTACTCTCCTTAAATTCTAATCGAAGCCTCTCAAAACTTTGATCATCTAGAACGTCTTCAAGTTCTCTAAAATCTTCAGGATTAGAATCTACTGTATCGACTGTATTCGTAGATTTATCTAAGGTTTCAGTCTTTTTCTTTTGTATACTTCTCTTTTCATTATTTTCTTTATCTTCTTCTGTAATTACATTTTTGCTTATTTTACTGTCGTTTTCCTTCTCGCCTTTCATTTCATCTCGCATTTTTTCAGACTCATCCAGATTCTCCCAACTTTTGCTCAACGGAGTTCTTCCTAATTTCGCATCTATAATTTCCAGGAGAGATTCTTCGAGACTAAGTTCCTGTTCCGGTTGAAGCTCAAAAGTTTCCACACTATTAATTCCAGAATCTACACAATCTAATTGTTCCAGAATAATTTCAGGACCAAGTTGACGACGAAGGTAGAAATTTAGAGCATCGGGTTCTTGGGCTGTGCCTTCGAAGGCTGGATTCACGTAACCATTGGATGGTGATTTAAAAATTGCAGTTTCAATTTTCTCACCTGGGAAGGCGAAATTGATTTTGAAGGTCTCAACTTCGGGAGATGTTGCAGAATTACGACATTCTTCTGTACTTTCTTCCATGGTCTTATCGGCAGCATTTTCAGTAGATCTGCACTTCCTTTGAAGAGGATTCCCAGCCTCGGATATGAACTTGATCGTGTCGCTCATGATTTCCTCCAGAAGGTCGTTGATGTAACTGAAAATTAACATTAAATATTTTATATTTTAAATTTGTTCAATGTTCATAGTTCTTCAAAATAGTAACGTTTGTTAAATAAACGCAAAATTTTTCAATTAAATATGATGGTATAATCATAAATTAAGTACTTGAAAATTGAACAATTTGTTGATACGGTTTCAAGATTTAAAATTTCCTGTTTTAATATTGAACAATATAAAATTTTAATTTCGAACTTTGATAATTAAACAATATAAAAATAAAAGAAGAATAATTTTAACTCTTGAAAGGTAAGCGACTTCAAAAGAAATATTTTCAAATTTTATGCATTTTGAATTAAACATTTTCAAATTAAAACCTTACAAATGTTAAAATAAAGTGTTCAACATGAAAATAAAAAAAAATTTTAAATGATTAAGATTGTAAAGTTTTGAATTCAAAACATTAAAATTTGTATATTCGATTTTAAAGTCAAGCTGACGAAATTGAATAATTATTCCACTGTTTCAATTAAAATGCTTCGTAAATTAATTTAATAATTACAAACAGATGTGTAATATGTTACGATTTTAAATATTGGTCTGGAAAATTAAAATTTGAACCATTTAAAAATGAACAAATATTTGTACAATTTTAACTTTGAAACGCTCAGAATTTTGAACTATTTTGAGGTTAAACTTTCGAAGCATTCAGAATTGAAAAAAAATTGTCAGAATTGAAATAAAAGCACATTGAAAATCAATAATTTCAAATTTAACTATTAAAAATACAGTTTTTCCATATAAAAGTGTTTCTTATTGAACATTTTTATCTTAAGATCTTAAAATTGTGAAAAAAATGTAATAAAGTGAGCAAAACTATGCAATAATTTACCGATTCAAGCGTTAAAAATTGGACGATTTAAAATTTGGAAGAGCTCAAATTTGAATATTTATACACCTATAACGTTCGATATCTCTAATTGCGGAATTTGAACAATTTTAATTGTTAATTCCATAAAATTTAAGGTTTTGTAATGATGTAAACTTTCAAATCTACTTTTTTGACATCGATATAAATCGACTCTCGGTTTAGTAATTCCTAGAACTGCTGTCCCACGTAGTTTTTCAGCTCAAGGAGCGAGAGACGGTTGCGACTCTCGCCTCGGAAGGGCCGTAGTGCGCGAGTACTCAGTCGAGTATATTGCGCAATATTATCCATTCCAATCGGAAACGGTTCAGGTGGCTAGACTGTTTACGTTTCGGTATTCCCGGTTTAGCCAAAATTGTTCTTGCCGACAACCCCCGACACTGAGGTTAAGCCCAGAGTCGGGTGTATGCGTCTGCAACTTTTTCTGTTTAGCATGCCTCGAAAAGTAATGATCGTCCAGGTCTGATAAGATTTTGAGCTAGATCGGCCAATTATTTAAAAGTGTTTTTCTGCGATAAATAAAAAAAAATTATCTTGTTTAGATGATAATTTTTTTGATTTTCGTAATATAACAATAATATTTATGTGATGTATTTGTTCGCGCCTTTTATGACCTACTAGTACCAATTTATGAAGTTAAAAAAAATTGTTTATCTTTGTATTTAATTTTTAAAAAATCCCTTATTCTGTTTATATTAGAAAAACTTTATTGATATGAAGAATACTACAGTTCAATTCTACACTACTGCATTTGATATATTTGTCCGCGTCTTCGAGAGACGTCGAATGACATATTGACGAACCTCTATTACCTCTTACGATCTAGCAATACCGATTTATGAATTTCAAAAAATATATTGTTTATATAGGGTCAACTTTTGTAATAATGAAAATACAATAGTACCATGCATGACCTTCCGTGATCTACCAATACCGTTTTTTAATTTTTAAACAAAATGATTTACTTTGTTTTTACAAGGACAATTTTTTTGATATTGGGAATATAACAGTACTATTTTTTATGTAATTCTTCGCATTTTCAAGGCGCTTTGACTCACATTCATGATCTATCCGTAGCGATTTATAAAATTCAAAAAATTGTTTATTTTGCTTATATAAAGATAACTTATTTAGGATTTGAAATATTACACTACTGTAACTTAAAAAGTTGTTCGCGTGGAAGCCTGTAAGGAAGCAAAGTTCTCATAAAGTGAGCACAAATAAATGAGCACCCATAGTACGTACCTCGCAGCGGTATTTGTAATTTGAGGTACTACAAAGTGAACAGTTTTCCAAATGTTTTATTTTGAATATTCGAAATTGTACAATTTGATGTTAAAAATTATATATATATATATATATATATATATATATATAAATTTAAAGTTAAGGCGTCTCATTTAAAATATAGGATGCATACAAATTACAAAATTAAATAATTATAAAAAGAATGTGTTAAAGACTTTAAACTAATAAATAATAATGTGAATGATAGAAGTTTATTGTACAAGGTCAAAATTTGGTATTTTCAAATTGTATGCATTTGTAAACAATTTTGGTAAGTGTCGTGAAGAAGTGTAGTGTAGAATTTAAAATTAAAAATTAAATATGGTATAATTTTAATTTTTAAATTGCACTGAGTATAATTAAAAAATTACTCAAATTAGTACAATCTTGAGATTAAAAAATCCTAAGGTTAAAATTATAATAGAAAAAAATTATGTGTATAAATTCCAATTATAATCATATAAGTGAATGCAATTGTTTATAACGTGATAGGAAAATTATTTCAACGACCTATTGTGCACCAGGAAGGGTCGAAAATAAAAAATTCTTGAATTAGAAATCGAAAGTATAATTAATTTCAAATCGATAGATTTGCACTATGCAGCTTGGTTACTCGTACTCAAAAAAGTTTTCCCATTTTTTTGCGAATTTTAATTGATCATTTTCCAAGAGATAATTCCTATTAAATTCACCCCTGTTTTTGGAAAAAATTCTTAACACCTCTGTAAATAATAGAGCATTGTTTTCGGATACTTGAAAAATCTCCAGTGACAAAAATTCACTAGGAAAAAATTCCCCAGTCCCAGGAATAAAAATAGGAAATACAGCGAATTTTGACAATTTCGATTTTGTCATTTTATAAAAAATTATCTTTATAATTTAAAGTTTAAATTGTTCTGAGCATGTGTAGGGTTTTTGAGCATATAAACTAGAAAAAAATTGAAAAGACCCAGGAATCGAAATTGGAAATACGACGAATTTTTTTAATTCTGACTTTGGTGGTTATAACTTCTGATTTAAAATATTTTCTGAGCATGTGTGAGTTTTTTCAGCATAGAAATGCACAAAAAATTCTATTAAATACCAAATTCCAAATGTTGAAAATTTTTAGTGAAAAGTTTTCAAGTACCCGAAAAAATTCGTCTCCTATATGTACCGGTGTTAAGAATTTTTCCCGAAAACAGGGGTGAATTAAATAGGAGTTATCTTTTAGAAAATTTTTGAAGTCCAGAAATGTAAAAAAAAATTGAAAATAAAAAAATTTAAAAACTCTGCAAACAATAAATTTTGAAAACTTTTTTTTGCGAGCACGGGTAAGCGAGCTGCATATTTATCGATTCCAAATTAATTACACTTTTTTAAGTTCCCAATGCGCTACTTTTTCGCGTTGCATCAATTTCGAATTCCAGATTTTTCTATTTTCGACCCACTCTATTGTGCATCCTTAAATTATTCTCAATTATGTTAATGTACATCAATTTTTCATCATTTAAAAAAATAAACGTACATTTTTTGTATTTTCTACAGTTGTCCATTTAAATTTAAAATTATATGAAACGACTCAACGACATTAAAGATGATTGCTGTTAGTTTAGCAACATTACTAAGCACCGGCACTTTTTTTATTGCATCATTATCTCAATAATGTTTTTGTAATTGCTATATACACAGGATGCATGCAATACTATTTCAGAGATTTATATCTTCTTCAGTGACAACAATTTCAACTTGCAAAACTTTGTTTCAATACAAGTTGTATTTTCAAAAAACTTAAATTTTTTTTACAAAGTGAGACTTTTAAATGAAACATTAACTTACATAAGTAAAAGTAAAACAAAAAATCATACCTTTCCAAATCCTTGACGATTTTATTCTTGACCTCCACTTCATCAATCTTCGTTTCTTCCGCTTCAGCACTTCCTTCCAAAATCCTATCATCCCTAATTTTCGGTTCTTCACTCGTGACCCTCAAATTCTCCAAAGTCAAAGAAACCCTTTTCTCAATCTCCTCAATACCCTCCCCCGTTTTCTCAGCCTCACAAAGACTTGTCCTAATCCGATTAATCTCAGCAGATATAATCTGTTCCTCAGTAGTGCTCAACCTGCTCGACTGTCTAAACGAACACCTACAATTTCCTGAAGGATGAGGTCTCCTGGACCATCTCGAGAAGAAATTATCATTCACAGATTCAGGCCTGTCATGCCCACTGGTTTCGTAGAATCTTCCACTTTTTAAAGCTGGTCTCAAAATCCTCAGCGTCCTTCTTGGTCCCACCATGAAAAAGTCACAATCCGGCAATTCCACCTTCCCAGGACCAATCCGATTTCGATTCCTCAAGTACTCAAAAAACTTGGAATACCAGCGAGGACCCGGCGTTTCCGTTTCCATCTCCATTTGTTTCTGAGGCCAATTTTCAAGGGTCATAAACTCCAACTAGACTAGAATCATTCTCGGAATCATTCCCATACTAAATTCCACAACTGCCTCTTCTCTCCAAACATAAATAATGGAGTTGAAGCGATTTGAAATCTTTCGCTACTCGTAAACTTGGCGCCAAACTCAACGAACATCCTCCATCTCCGTTACTATTGCAATTCTGTTTAGAATTCAGAACAATTAGTTGAGAATTCACACATAGTACCTTGTCCCGATTTTTTACTGTTTTTTTTTTATTTCTTTTTTACTCTACTTTGTATCTGTTGTTCTATTTTCTTACTTTTTTTACTAGATTCCTTTAGCCGGCCTTGACCGGCAAATAAAACAAGACCTGCGCTTTTCGTTGCTCGGAAAGAACTATCTTGGATAGGAAAAACGAAAGTAACGTTACGCACGCTCTCCCCATTCACGGTGCGATGCCTCATCCAATACGCAGTGCCTTCGATCCGAGATTATGAATTTAATGCCCGGGTCTGATTTCGCTAATTAAAACTTCATTACAAATTTTAAAGGAAAGTCTGCAACTTGAACTGTTCTTCGAGACTTTGTAATATTATTCTTATATTATTTTCTCTTTGATTAATCTTCATCAGCCTGTGCTTTTTATTATTTCCTAAAAGTCAAGTTCTGATCTTGAAATCTTGACCTTACTGAACTTGTACTCCCTTTTCTATTTGCTGTTCTTTCTGCTTCATTTTTCTCTTGTCTCCTAACTTCCTTCTGACTATTTAACATATATAATTTATTTGAATTGTACTATACTTTGGAAGTGAAATATATAAACAGTCGAATAAATTATACTAAATTTAAGTTAGTATTTATTCTACTTTTAAAAATTTTAAACACTTGTTGAATGCTACTAAAGTTGATGCGTTTTTCGCAGGGAAAAATGTCACTTTAGGATTGAACTTGCGAAAGAAAAAAGGGCTATGCAGGTGGGATCATGAATCACGAGCGTTGGCGTGATGCGACACTGACATGAGATCTTCTGCTCGACCTTTTGACGTTTCGGCACGATTACAAGTCTTCCCAAGTGCCAATCGTCGACAGTGTGAGAGCTATTATTCAACGTTAAATTAACCCGAGCTTTTTCACCCCGCCAGCTGACGAGATCCACTTGTTGCATACCAGCGGTGCCCAACTTTAGGTCAAATTGTCATTTATCAATATTTACATACCATCCATTGTTTCATCTCTCTCCTTCTTTAATTTACTCTTGGATTCAGATTTCGTATTTCTTTATTTAAATATTTCCTTTATTATTATCACTTTTCCTTCTTTATTTACATCCTTTTTCTTCCCTGTATTCTATCAATAACTTCCTTATTGTTTTGTATACTTCCTCTTCCTTCCTTATGGCTATGTCTCCCTTTTTCACCCTTATTTGATCCTTTCCTTTGCCTGCATATTATTTATGTCCTAGTTTTTCTTAATCCTATCTTTTCACTTCCTTTATCATTTGTATCCTTTCTTTCACTTCCTTCTTTTGCCTTTTTAAAATTTTCTTTCTTTCTCCTTTTTTGTTCACTCTTCTTGTTGTCTTCTTTAAAGAACTTTTAGCTAGCTTTTAGGGGGCAGAATTAAAGAAAGAAAATAGTGTTTTTTTTCACTGGGAGATTGTGTTATCAATGACGCGCTACAAGTGACAAAGGAGAAGCGAGAAGGAGACTCTCTGCATCCTGCACTCGCGTATTGTCGACACTTGCACTCACTCGACTTGTAGTTTTAATTGACAAAGAAAAGAGACGTAACTTCGCGAAGGACGTTTGACCACGTGCCCCGACACTGCACGACTCCGATTTGATAAATTTTTCCGTCAGAATAGGCCACATTTTTCTGAACCTCTGACAATAATAAAAAAATGTGGAGGAGTTGAGAACGATCGACAGTTCCGTGCTCAGGTCAGGGCGGCCATAGTGGACCCAGGTCCCAGGATCGTAACCTCACTGGGTCAGGTGGGGCCTAACTCCCCTCCACGTGGACCCCCACTTTTACGGCCCGTTCCAGAGAGGAAATAGTGAGAAGCTGTTTTTCAGGTTTTATTGGTGAACATTTTTTGTAAATATTTTGTAAAATCTGTTTTGACGATGGCATTATTTACGAATTTCTAATTGTTTATTATTATTAATAATATATTAATAACTTTAAGTTGTTTTTATGCTCGACCTTTTGATTACGTTGAAAAAGTTCACTCCACGTTCAATAATACATTTAATGCACCTAGTAAATTATAATAAAATATTATTTTCTAGGAATCTAGGGTTTCGCAACTTTACACCTTCGGTCGGTTGTCGGTCCATCCGTAATAAAATGGGCCTCACCATATTGAGCCGTACGTGCTTGAACTTATTTTTGGGTCTTACGGCTCGATACTGTTGGGTTTTGGGCTATGCGTATTGCCGTATTGGATCACGTTTGGGTGTACTTTGGGGCGTATTTTTGGTCTTGTGACTTGAGTATCATGGTTTTGGGCCTTACGGTTTGAGACTTGTGGTTTGGAACATGGTGTTTGGGCAAATATAATATCTTTGGTTTGGGATATAGGACATGTTTAGGATTTTAATTAAATTTGGTGATTATAAAGATATACGAGAATATTATTCTATATAACCAGAACATTATAATGTCCGTGTAATTATATCGATAAATAGGTGGACTATAGTTAATGTATGTGAAAAGTAATTATTGTTGTTTCGTATGTTTGTTTTTTGTATAGATAATCTAAAATTGTTTAAATATAAGTTTTATTTGTTTAAAAATTTTTTGTATTTGAATGTCGGGAATCAAAGGTATTTTTAAAATTCTGTGGCCTAATTATATATAAAAAGGCCGAAGGGTATCGATACGTGAAACGATCGAGATTATTTAAATTCTCGTTTTATTATACATGTTAATATCGTCTATAGTCGAGCGAGAATCTCAACAAGATGAGCGAAAGTATGGAGATTCTCGAATATAATATAAAATAAATCTTTTAATACTAAATTTGAAAATACTGTCATTTAATAGTCATGAAGAAAATAATTTTATTTAATTATCTAAACAAAATTGTTTGCTAAGGTACTGATTTAATACGTCTGAATCTACACACGGCGAATTTGCATAGACTATTTCTTTTCTTAAGAAAAATTGCAGTCACGAGATCTCGCATATATTGTTGTCGAAAACCTGATTGGTTGAAACTTTGCGTAAACAATATGAAAAGACTGTAGAATAATTTAAAGCAAAATTTTTCAATTTTGCAAGATAACATAATTTTGGAAAAAATTCGAGTAAGTTTAAAAGATATTAGTAGTGTTGTTTATTTTCTGGAAAATCAAAAATTTGGGTCCTAACTCCCAATTTATAAATACTAAAAATTGTATTTCGATATATGAACTTAAAATCCAAAGACTTTGCAATAGAAGTGAAGATTGAGTGATGAGAATGAGGAGGATTTTGAAGAGAATAAACGTCACTATTGTCACTAACATTCCTATCTGGTCGAATTCGCATGGAAACAACACCCCACGCACACATATTGTTCAAGCGCTAACTGAAAAAGTGTATTTGATGAAAATTCACAAAAAAACAATGCTTTTGAAAAGAGTTTTAAAAAACAAAGATAATCAATGTAACAAATGTTTTCCCATCTGAGGTTATTTTCCGTCTTATTTATCAGATATTTTTCGGAAAACACACAAAATTTAATTTTCAGATAAACGACCGTCTTTCAGTGGTGAATTTCTAAGCCTTTTCAAATTTATTTGCGGATTTTAAATGTTAAAAACTCCACACAAGAATACAAAAGGAAAATTTAATCATCTTCAATATTTAGAAAAATACGAGATTTTCAAAATAAAAGTTACTGATTTCTTTTCGAATTTTTCTTGTTGTTATTATACCACTGCTACTAACTATTTCAATGGGAGAGGTAATTAGGAGTAATTTAAAACAAATGAGGAATGTCTCTAATGTAAAGATTGAATCGCAGTATTTAATTTATGTTAATATTACTCTTGTGCTGCCCTTGCACAATTATATTGTATGAAAGAAATATTTTGTGATTTGAATTGAAATATATGCTGAAATATTCCCAAGTATTCTGAACTATTTCCTAATAATATTTCTATTCTCAATCTCAAATATTCCGACATATTCCCACATATTCCTACATATTTTCTCATGTTCCCATATATTCCAAGTTTTCCTTGTATTCACAGATATCCCCAAATATTTCGATGTATTCTCAAGTATTCTAAAGTAATATTCTTTGAGAATATATTCCTTATACACGCGAACTGACAGTGGTGAAAAAGACTGTTATTAAATAAATTTCCGGGTAAAACTTAGTATTACGTTTCGAGAATAGTCTGGCCTTATCATCAGACCTTAATTATTACAATTAAGAAAATTTGGTAGAAAATTATTTAGAGCATAGAAAACCAAGTCGAAAAATCCAACATTAGACAATTTTCCAATTTTATAAATAATAAATATAAAAAAGGTCTGATGATGAGACTAGACTGGTCTCCAAACATAACACTGAATTTTATACGGCCATTTATTTAATAAAAGTTCCTATTGGTCTGAAAGTCGTTTTTGCCCACTCCTCGATATGTCAAAATCGTTTTTCTCCACGTTGTTGGGAAAAATATAGTCCTCAGCTGGTGCAGAAGAGCTTTTTCAACGAATGTTATTCTGCACTCGCTGAGAAATATATATTGTCCAACTTTGGAGGCTCGTCTCTTGACGGCCTCCTTAGTCGCATTTCCATCGCGAGTGTTGTACAAAGTTTTATCTGCGCCTTGTGGGAGACAGCGATTCGACTCGTGTGATTGCTGAGCTCGCTGCGCTCGCGCGGCAAACTTCATACTCGTTTATTTGGTCGTATTTACTCCGAAGCCAGATGTCTCGTTTCCACCACTGCGGCTCCTCACTCAGGACGGAAAACTTCCGTCTCACTCTTACAGCTGACGGAGGAGGCGTAGTGGTGGAAACGAAACATGTGGCTTCGCAGTACATACGGCCGAATTTCCCCTCGCTGAAGAGGCCTAGCCTGCGTCTCCCACTCGATGCACAATATACTATTCATTTTCATTCCGCTTTCATGTGGCCCAATTAGGGGCTGTGCATAAATTACGTAAAGTTTTTTCTGAAATTTTTAACCACGAACCCCCCTTTGCTAGGCCGCCATCCAAAAATAACGTAAGACGATTTGAGGTGAGGGGGGTTTGGTATAATCTTACTCTTTCTTATGAATTAACGAAGTAGTTTAACTTTCAACCAACAAGTTGAATTTAAAACCAAAAAAGATGAATTTTCAATAAAAAATGTGATAGTTGATATTTTAACGAAGAAAATATTTTTATTTTCATTCAAAATCAGTCGAATCCCGAATCGAAATTTAGACCCTACTTTGAACCTGCAGCTTCTTATTAGAACCTGCTTTGACGCTATTTAAACCTATAGCCCGTGCTCTGAACTTTTAGGTCCTAGAGAATGAAAGATTAGAGCCTACTCTGACTCCATTTAAATCTATAGGCCCTACTTTGAATCTTTAGATGCTACAGTCTTCATATTCAAGAACCTAATTTGACGCTGTAACACCTCTCTGAATCTACTTTGAATCTTTTTAGCCTACAATGTTCGAACTGAAGACTATACTTTGACGTTTTATAAACATCATAAAACTCACCTAACATTTATTTGTTACTTAGGTTAAATTAACTCATTGGGCATCTTAATAACAGCAGTCACACTCAATCAACAACGATATTTAGTTTCAGAGTCAACCAAATTGTCATAAATTATTTATACATAAATAAATACTTCTTTGCAATGCTCAATCACAGAAAAATATTTTCTCTTAACTGAAAATGCTGAAAATTTGTATGTGAATAATATTCATCACGGAAAATTACTAAACATTGTCGTTTAATAAGTCATTATAAACATTTTTATAAATAACTAATGAGATGGTGCATTATTTACAGTCATGCAGGTATTTATTTATCTCATAAAATTAATTTATAATTGGTTTCAAAGTGATTGAGAATCACAACAAATTATAAGAATAACATATTTTATATCGTTAGCAACAAATATTATAAATTAATTGAAAAATATATTGAAATATATATTTAATAATCATAATAATTTTAATTTACTGATTGTTCTTACATTTTTATTAGACTATTACGGTTAATTTATTTTCAACATGATTTCGTAAAAAAAATCATTTTTTCCAAGGAGCAGTATCACTTTTTCAATTGTTTAATTATTTTTTTTACTAAACAATAACAATTATTGAGAGTTTTTGAAACATTCTCTTAGAGAAATATTACTATTTACGTGTCTACCACTTGATTTAGTAGAAAAAATGATTTCTTTCCGTGAGAAAATGTTACTCTTTTAATTTTTTTATAATATTTGTTGGAGAATAAGAAAAGCTAAACGTATGAAAAATAATTGACTACTCATCTCGAATTTCAGGACGACGAGACACTTCGTTATGAAACCAGTGATGTTATTGTTAATATTCACTTATTTCCTGATGAATATTAGGTTGAATCTTAAACTAAATATTTGTATTTTTTAGTGTATATTGCATTAATTATGATGCCGAACGAGTTTTTTTAAAGCCTTTGCTTAATAAAGAGATAAAAAAATATTCTTGTTAAAATCGCCACTTTTGACATTGTATTCATTTAAATCAAAAATTACATAGAATCAAATTTAAATATCCAGCCTCAATTTCTTGTGAAGCGTATAACGGTGAATATTTCTAAAAGACAGAAAAAACTTATATTGAACTCTTCAAAGATGGTTTCAAATATTTGACAGCATAAAAAGTTAAAAAAAAAGTCATTAGTCAAATAATTTTTTCGTATTTAAAAAGATTTTGGACCTTAAAGTATTGGACAAGTTCAACTTTATCGAAGACATCCTAACGCGCTTCGTTAGGTGAGTTGGTTAGGGCGTTAGGCGTTTTGTAAATAAACTGAGTACGTGCTAACTCGGGTTCGATCCTTTAATACTTGCGGATTTTTCAGTGTTCTATGCGTTGGCGACATAATTGAAAAATATTATGAATAATATATCTATGAAATAATTGCGAATATCCTTGATATTTATATCACAGATATTATTTTATTTTTTCTGATATATCAGAAAAAATAAAATAATATCTGTGACATTTGTTATTTATAAATAAAAAAATGTTATTTTTATTCATCCATATTTGTGTGAGATTATAGAGAACCTACTTTGATGCCACAAGTCCTACATGTAGTAGTTGGAGGCTCAAAAGAGGGTCTAATGTGCTTTAAATACAGACCCTACTTTGACGCTAAACGTGGAAAAACGGCTGATTTCAGATACTTTTAGCGTCAAAGTAGGGTCTAAATTTAGAGCCTACTTTACTGCTCCCAGCGCCAACTAAGGTAGGCGTTACAGGTTCAAAGTAGGGCCTAAATTTCGACTCGGGATTGAACCAAAAAAGGTGAATTTTCAATCAGGCAGTTGAATTTTTAACGAAAAAATATGAAATTTCTACGAAAAGAGATGAATTTTCAAATCATAAATAAGAATTTTCAACCAGAGTTGAATTTTCAACGAAGAAAGATTTTTGAATCAATCAAGAATAAAAATGTCATCCAAAATATTGAATTTTAAAGCCAGAAAGACGAGCTTTTCACAAAACTGTTGAATTTTAAACCAACTAATTGCATTTTTAACCAAAGAGATGATTTTTCAACCAAGAAGAATCATTTTCTACTAAAGAAGACGAATTCTCAACAAAGTTCATACATTTTTAACCAAAGAGTTGAATTTTCAACCCAGAATTTTAATTTTCTACCCAAAGGATGAAGTTTCAACAAATTACACACATTTTCAAAAAAATAGTTGAATTTATAAATAACTAAAAAGATTAAGTTTTGAATAAAAATGGAATAGTTAAATTTTCATTAAAAAAAGTTAATTTTCAATAAAAAAAACGAATTTTATACTAAACAGTTGAATTGTATACCAAATTGTTGAACTTTTAAGCCAAAAGGAAAAAGTTTCTACAGAAGAGTTCATTTTTCAATCAATTTTTAAATAAATAGTTAAATTTTCAATTTAAACAAATCTCACCAAAAAACGAATTTTCAACAAAGTTGTTCAATTTTCAGCTAGAGATTAATTTTCAACTAAAATGGTGAATCATCAACTAAAACAGATTAATTTTCAACCAAACAGTTGCATTTTTAACCAAAAAATTGGTTTTCTACCATAAAGGCGAATTTTTCAACAAAATATATAAGTTTTTAATCAAATAATTGAATATTCAGGTAAAAAAGATAAGTTTTCAACCAAATATGTAATAGTTACATTTTCATTCACATAAATTAATTTTCAACAAAAGAATAATTTAAAAAAAAAATAGTTATATTTTTAACCATAAAAATTAATTTTCAACTAAAATGATGAATCTTTAATTAAAAAATTAATGTTTAACAATGTAGTTCAACTTTACCGAATAGTTGAATTTTCTACCAAATTGGTGAATTTTTGACCCAAAAATGTGTATCTTTATTAAAAACGTTGATTTTCAACTGAAACGGATTAATTTTCAACCAGACAGTTGCATTTTCAACTCAAATGGATGACTTTTTAACAAAGTTGTTGAATTTTCAAACAAATATCTACATTTTTAACAAAATGCTAAAATTGCAAAAAAATAATTCCTAACCAGAAATTTAATAGTAAACTTTTCAATAAAAAAGAATAAACTTTCAACGGGGGAAGACTGTTTTGGCCTAAATGGTCAATTAAGATTGCGGATTCACTGAGGCTTCAAACCAATTCATATTTTCCAGTGGGTTCCTTTGTTTCTGGGTAGCTAGAAATTATAAGCAAACATTAAAATTCATTTTTAATACTCTAAAAATATTCTGTGAGAAAACCGGAAATTAATCTTAGTAAATAAAGTTAATATTCCATTGCACACTTTTGGATTTTGGACTACGCACTTTTAGGCCCTGAAGAAATTATGAAATTGTACGTTTGTGAAACAAAATATTTATTGTTATTCGCACATTTTATTTCATAAAACTTATTCCGTTAAGTTTTCGAAGACAAGGGAATTTCAACCCTAGGGATGCAAACAACGTGTTTCAAAATGCTCTACAGGTACCGAAACTCGAATTTTCAATAGATTTGCTATGAAAAATAATATGCATTACTCGGAATGTAACATACTATTAATGCTTTTCGGATTTTTCAAGAATTTTGTCTTTATTTAATAATATTTCATCATTTTTATGATTTTTTACGAATGTTTTATTAGCTTTTATTTCGTTTATGGTTCTTACAAATTACTAACGTATAATGAAGTTATCGTGTATACGATATCGTCCATCCAGTTGCATAAGGTCGCAAGCCACAAAACTGAAATTTCACAGAAGAGGTAAAAAACAAGGTCGGAATCCACTTGCTTCACGAAAATACATGTTTGAAGAAAATAAAAAGTTTTCTAGATACAAATGTACATCAAAGATCTTAATAATTATTATTCTTTAATTTTCAGAAACTCAAATTAATTCAAATATACTAAAATAATTACTTGTATGAATTATTCTTTAAGTGTGGGATACGCGAAAGAAACAGAAACAATTCCTCACATTACCCATAGAACATTTCCATTTTTGCAGAATTTATATATTTCAATGACCGGGATATTAATTATATTAGCAAAAATATAAAAGAATAATAACCTTAAGCTGGAGCTACAATGCTATAAAACGTACTTAAATTTTTTTTTACCAAATTTCTCTTCATAAAATAATTTAGGGCTCATTTAGGACTCTTGAAATATGATTATCATAATTTAAAAATTCATTTACACATATTCGGGCATTTTATTTACTCTGAGCCAAGTAAAATTCACTTGATACAAGTAACCTTTTTTCATTCTAGGATTTTAATTAATTATTATTTTTTTAATATTTAATTTTATTAATTTCCCTTTTTGTGTTAATTCTTTGTTTCAACATTCTTTTTCTTTTACTTTCGATATTTAATTCACGCCTCGGATTATTTATTTCCTGTCTGGGTGCAACTATTTGTTTATTATAATTTTTCGAAGGTTTAAAATCCAAACTTTTTCTTTTATTGTTAAAATTGTCAATAATTTTGGCTTTAGCACTCTACTTTGGCATTTACAGGTTGGCCTGCATGTTATAAGAAACACTAAAAACGTAAATCAAATATTTTGAGTATTAATGAGTTTATTAAAAATTCCTTCAAAACCTTTCTGCAGTTTGGTGCCATCTTCTTATAAATATTTTCCAGGCTGATTCGTTCAAGGGTGTAAGCTATGCAAGAACCCAGAGTTGTTGAATCGCTTCAAACAATCAGAGAAGAAAAGAGAAGGTTGCTTTTAATGGCCTTATTGGCTAACTTCCGAATCTCGAATCAAAAAAGTCAAAACAGTTGACAGATTTCTTGCCACTGTGCTTATATTCTACCAAATAGTGACTATTTGCATATTTAAAAGTGTTTGGATTTTGGAATGAAATCTAAAAAAAGAGACTTCACAAAAATTCGTTTCTTTGTAGTCAACATTATTATTATTATCGGTTGGCTCGGTTGGAAAATAGTAGTGTTGGAAAGGAGGTATTGATTTTTTAGATTGATCTAGAATTTTCGTGTTATTTATTTAAATAACGCGTTCGTTCCGCAACACTGCTCCGACCCAGGTTGCTGATTAATCTCTCTAGCGATCACCCCAAGTGAAGAGCCTCACAAGGTTGTTATGTGAGGCTCCCCACTCGGGCCCATTAGTATCCATGGTCTTTTATTTCAGGCGTCATTCATTCTACTCACATTCTCTTTATAAACTATTTGTCACCACACTTTTCTGTCCTGGCATACTTCTCTAGCTTCCTTCACGTCCATGCATTTTTTCATGCAAGCTCTCCTGTTTTTATGGCTTCTTATGTCTTTTCGGATTCTATATTTATATTTTATGTTAAACTTGAAAAAAATTGACATTTTTTTAACGATCCTCTTTTTTACAATCTTAATCGATGAAACTTTCAGAAATTTTTTACTTTGGTCTAATTTACATGTGTGCTAACCTCGGTACTAACTGCCAAGTTTTCTCATAAACTGCTGGAGCTATCCCATTTTTTATGATTACTAGCCCTACATCGTTATGATGATATTTGCCCCTTCGTTGATTGCATTTATTTACAACAATTAAATAAATGAATAAACAATTTACTTGCATTCGGCGAATGCCCGTGTATTGATTTGAGATGATTCATGTATAAAACATAGATATTAAGCGGAAGAGTGAAAAATTATTTTGTGCAAATGTCATTTTTCTTATATTTTAGTAGAAGTATATTATATAAACACAAGAAGATGACAGAATCGCGGAGCTCAGGCCTCTTCGAAGTTTGAAGAATTTTTTTTGTGCAAATTAGACCAAAATGTGTGACGCTTAGTCTTGTTGAAGGCCAGCATAACACAAAGGTTCTGCATTAATGTAAGAGTATGAATCTGGTAATTGTTTTATATGAGGAAAATTTTTTAATTTTTAATTTCAAGAACGGTTTGCACAAATGTTTCCAAAAAAACCATTTTCGTCACCATTTTAATCCACCTTAAAATATGTGCAATTGGTACAATTTTAAAATTCGAATCAGATAACGAGTAGAGTATATATACTCGAATGAAACATTACAATATTCATTAGTAAGACTATTCAAAAAATTCTCCCATAATTGGTTTGCTTCCGTAGAAAAAATGAAGGTCATAACTGTTACTCTACTCTTTACCTCAATGGTTTTCTTCAATTCCATAGGTAAATATAATAATAAATATAATATTATGATAGCTAAAGTTTTAATTACTTTTTTCATTGCAGTATATTAACTCACTTAGTAGAAATCAGTAGAATTAGTAGAAAACTTTAATTCATTACAACCAGTGGTGTAGTCCTAAAAGAAAAAGTGGCCTGGCGGTACTTTCCATAAATTACGTTTCCAGTTTGAGGGGTTGGGGGGGGGGGGGCATAACAGGGGGTCATAACATTATTTTTTTTATTGAAAAGGCTACTATTATATTTTTGGTTCGGAATTCATCTGGTTTCGTTAAAAATTCTATTATTTGGTTGAAAAATTTAATTATTTTGTTGAAAATGTAACTATATTTCAAAAAGTCATCTTTTTCACAAAAATTCAACTAATTTGTTAAAAATTTATTTTTTTAGTAGAAGATTCATCTCTTTGGTTGACAATTTAACTATTTCAATGAAACTTCGTTTCATGTTTGTTTGAAAATAAATTTTTTAAACTGAAAATTATACTTTTCAATTTTGGTTAAAAATTTATCTTTTTCAGTTAAAAATTTAACTTTTTCGTTGAAAATTCGTCTTTCTTGGTAGAAATTCAATCTTCTTGGTTGAAAATTGATCCTTTTTGGTTAAAAATGCATTTGTTTGGTGGAAATATCAACTGTTACATGCATAGTTGAGAATTCATCTTTTTTACTTGAAAAATCGATCATTCGACTTAAATTTGAACAATTTTGTGAGAAAATTAATTTTTTTATTGAGGATCCATAATTAGAGTCGGAATTTCAACTATTTGCTTTTAAATGAACTTTTATGTTGAAAATTCTAACTGTATTGTAGAAAATTCGTCTTTTTGATTGAAAATTAAAAAATTT
>CAKNYM010053077.1:603931-634915 GCA_932195095.1 Andricus curvator
ATCTCATTATTTTTGGAAAATTTAATTATTTTTCAAAGTTATCATTTTTGGATGAAAATTCAACTATGTTGTTAAAAATGTATCCTGTTAGGTTAAAAACTCATATTTTATGGTAGAAAAAAAACCTTCTTAGTTGAAAATTTCTCTTTCTTGGTCGAAAAGTAACTTTTTTTAAATCAACTGCCTTAAAAAAATAATTCGTCTTTTTGTCTTAAAAATTTTATTATTTGGTTAAATCTTTGACTATATTTTGGAAAACTCGTCGCTTTTACTGAAAAGTTAATCTATTTGGTTGTTAATGGAACTGTTTGGTGCAAAATTATTATTTTTTTGTTTTTGAAAATTCGTTTTTTTTTTCTTGAAAATTCATCTCTTTGGGTAGAAAACCTTTTTTGGTTGAAAAATCAACTATTTTGTTAAGAATCGAATATATTTCGGCTTGAAATCTTAGGAATTTCAAGTGTTTTGTATTGAATGCAATATGTTACCTACATTAATTTTATATAAAAGAATTTATAAACGCAAAATCCGTCTTTAGCCAACAGCTACGTTACTTTTGGGGGAGATAAAAAAAGTCCAAAATTGGTAACATAGTTTATGGATGGCCCATAACTGGAAAAATTTTCCGTGTGACAAGAAAGTGGCCTGGCGCCGCCAGGCCTTCGAGAAAAGTACCCTGGCGGCGCCAGGCACCGCCAGGCCTCGACTACACCACTGATTACAACGGTTTGAAGTCATTTACCAATAGGGTTGTTTCCAAAGTCAGATAATACTTTTCCAATGAATGGATCTTATAGTTTATACATTCTAATTTTAAAAACGTGCATAAAATATTTTTTACGTATTGCTTACTATTTTAAATTTAATGTTGAAATATGAATTTTCTATTACGGTGTCGATTGGAGGGCCCCTCTGACATCAAAGGGGTCGGATTTTCCACCAATCACAGCTTATGTCTCAGTGATTCTCAAGTATCTTTTTCTGTGCCGATGTTTTTTTTGGTTATCTGCACTTCGAAAATAGAAGTCGCAAAATATTGTTTAAAAAATGTCGAAGGAAGGTTTCGTAAAAGCCAATAGCGGAAATCTACCGAAAATAGATATATTTATGGCATCGGAGTATTTTAAGAGTAATTGTGACTTCGTAAGTGCAGAAATACGAGGATTGAAAATGAAACGGTTAGGTGGCCTAACCTCTTTATCACAAGTTTCGTTAGTTTCCGTCAAAGCCACATCATCACATTGATAATTATGAGAACCTCTGAGTCACGTGACACCCACGTTACACCAACTTGAATAAGTGTTTTCCCGCCTTCAATTTTCAATAATTTTTTTCTGTTGAATGACTCGACAGAAAAAAAATTTAGAACCCACCTTGTGTTTAGATTAAAATTATGTATTAAAAAATTATTTTATCTAAAATTGCGAAACAACCCTATTGTTTCAGTAAGCATTTAATTTCAAGATGTCACACTGTAAGAACATTTTCGTGGATTTTCCCGAAAATGTTCGGGAAGCTAATAACCCTCACATTTCGGAACTTTCCCCTAACGCTTCGTAGAAAAATGTTCAGGAATTTACTTAAAAGTTAGGGAATTTTTCGTAACAAACTGTAAGAGAAATTCCGTAAAAATTCGGGAATTTAAATAAACTTAGGGATTTTTTCCTAACAAACTGTAGGTAAGATTTTAGGAAAAGTTCCGGACTTTACCTAAAAGTTATAGGGAATTTCTCGTACCACACAGGAGGGGAAATGTGAAATGTGAATGTGTCACAATGCGAAATTGTCACCTCAAAATTCTGGGACAATTGACTCTGATTTGACTAACTTTTTTAGATCAAATCCTTTTCATCCCCATTCAGGATGTCAATATTTCGGGAGTAAATTTTAATTTTTATTGAAACTGAAGACTTCATATTTTTTATCGCAATTCGCAGCTGAGCCTGTTCCATGTTGTGGTAGGTGTCACTTCAGAATGTTTTTTCGCTCTCCTGAAAAATTCGTTTTTTTACCTAGTTCTGTACTGCGACCCTTCAAATGTTGTTTATTATAAAGAAACTGTAAGATTATCTTTCGGAGCATGTAAAATTGTGAAAAATAATTTTACTTTCAATTAATGTAAAACAGCCAACGGCGATACCACGCTGAAAACACCAGTTCTCGTAAGATCACTGAAGTTAAGCATTGTTGGGCGCGGTTAGTACTGGGATGGGTGACCGTTCAGGAAATACTGCGTGCTGTTGACCCGTCGTGGGTGTGGTGGGCCCACATTGGTAGTAAATATCCACCTAGAAACACTACTCGAATTGGGTAGTGAGGCAATGAACTTTCGAGTTCGAACTGCTAATCAATGTATGTATGTAATGTAAAACTAAATCTGAATATAAGAAATATCTAAATATAAGAAAAATATACCTATTTTTTGCGAAAAATAATTTTCTTAATTAAAGTATCAATATTAAGAAAACGGTAGTAACATTATTTAACGTCTATAAAACATTTCCTGAAACTTTTTAAATTTATGAAGTTCTGGGGATAATTACTTATATTTACGGTAGTCCTTTTGATAATAAAAGTGAAAATTTCCGAAAATTATCTATTTTTCGGATAAAGTATTTTTCCTGACAAAATTTGGGAATATTTCATGCCGAAAAATATTGATCTATTAAGGTAAAACGCCTAGTTATCGTCAAGGCCACAGTAATCGCCATCTGATAGATTTTTGCGATAAACCTCATACGTGTTGCTTCGCATATAAGCTTATACATACAAGGATACAAAATTAAAAAATAATCCTGACGCTATTAGGAAACATTTTCATATATAGCATTTTGCATCTGCTCGTCGGAGTAAAAATCAAACGAAACGATCTAATTTGGGTATTATAAATTCCCACCATGTCCCACTTTCCCCTACAAGTTCAAAACTTTTTATGAAGATCATTCTATGGTCATATACAGATAAGTGTGAAATAAAAATTAAATTCAAGTTCATCAAGTCTTTTTCATCGACTCAGCCATAATACAGAAAATTACAGTCTTATATCAATATTATTGTTATCAAAATTTATAAAACTAAACTGGAGTAAACAGCCTTCAAAATAAAGTTTGAACGTTATTTTACAGAAAACAATAGAAAACATTTCGGATTTTTTTCCAGAAAAAAATCAAATTATAAGATATAAAGTTATAAGTTGCCCGGTTTGCCTAACGTACGTTCCGGTTAGCCCCGCTTTAAGGTAACCAATCAGAAACTTAGATTTATTACAGTAAGGAAACCCAGGATTGTGACAAAAGTTTTTCACAACACTCACAATTTCCTTATAATCTCAATTAAAAATAAAGTCGCACATTTATAGCCTTTAAACTTGACATTCATTAATGGGCGAAGACTGGGCCACTCAATGAGCTTGAATGATGGCTGACTGGCGATTATTAGGATTTTTGGCACTACTATTGATAATATTTTTGTAAAGTACGCAATTGGCTCAGATATCAGTTACATATTAATCTCCAAATGTATGTGTACTTTTATTCCACAAAAAATAAGTATTATCCTTTTCAAGAATAATTTATGATCAAGTTAATCTTTTTGGAAATATGACTTAAACTTGAAGAAGTGCACCATTATCTTTTTGGATATTGAGATGATTTTTAACTTGGTTTTTGGAACGCTTGGAAAATAATGCAAATGAGAATGTGAAAAAAAAGCAAAATTACCAATAATGTTTCAAGATTTAAAGTCTGAAGAAATGACTGTGGATATCGGCAATTGCAGTAAAAGAAATTTAAGGAAAAATTCACTAAACGATGAATAGTAACGATACGCTAACTTTGTTCCTTTCATTTTTATAAAAAGAAATTAGACATTTTTTCCATATTGGTACGCAAGCTAAGAAAACCCTGTATCTCATAATCCAAATTAAAGGAAATATGTCTACTTTATAAAAAGATCTAGCTAAAAGAAGTCAAATTGGGTAAATTTCACAACTTGATTTATTAATTTTGAAACAAATTTTTATTTTCATTTTCAATATTTTAAGTGCTAAAAATCATCTACTTCAATTTTGTCTTACAGAACTCAGTTCACAGACAAGATATGGCAGAATCCGACCGGGAATTTTACGCAGTCGTAAGAATATTCCTCTTGGATATGGTATTTTCTACATGGGAGGAGAAAATCATGATATTCACACTGAAATAACCCAAAATATGCTCCCTATTGGAACGGTAGAAACAGAGACCGGTAAAATCGTTGCTATAATAGACGGAGATGGTTTTGTTCGTCTAATGCATCGACTTGACCATTATGTTCTAATAAACCTAGTCAACAGAAACCATATAATACCTTTTGGAACTGGAGAAATTCAGTTCCTTGCAATTCCCGCTAACAAAAAATGGGAGGATTAATGTTTTCGTTAACCGTAAAGGAAAAAATTATGTGTAATATAAGCAAATTTTTACCAAATTAAGGAAAAAGAATTTTTGAAAAACTACTATTTCCTTAATATGCTTTTGTAACTTTTTGTTTATAATATTTTAACATTTAGAATTAAAGCTTTGCACATTAAATCTAATAGTCTAGGAGCCAGGGGGGGGGGTCGTGGCCGATAGGGGTAATGGGCTCCACCCAAGTGCTTTTTATGTATTTTGACCCGCTGAACACGAATTTTGAGGGTGGCTTGTCTAAAAATCAACGGTTAATTAGTTATTAACAATTTAATTGTTTAAACCGCTATAAATAGTTTATTATTAGACTTACCAACATTCTATAAACGGCCGCTTGGCGCGCGGGTTCGGGGTCGCGCTTCGCTCGCGCCGCTGACGCTGCTTTGTTAGTTAAATCGCGATATCTCGACTTCCATCAAACATTTTTTAAATCTGAAAGAACCTACGTGTTCTGCAAGAGATAAGGAATGTATGGCCGTTTATAGAATGTTGGTAAGTCTAATAATAAACTATTTATAGCGGTTTAAACAATTAAATTGTTAATAACTAATTAACCGTTGATTTTTAGACAAGCCACCCTCGAAATTCGTGTTCAGCGGGTCAAAATACATAAAAAGCACTTGGGTGGAGCCCATTACCCCTATCGGCCACGACACCCCCCCCCCCCTGGCTCCTAGACTATAAACTATAAAGGTATCAATTTGGTCTGCAATGAAATGATCGAAGAATGTAACAGTCTTTTGTTTCCGTATATAGATACAGATTTTCGTATCAACTAAATACCGTTGCAGAAAAAACGATGCGCTTAGATTTACTGCGTGTTCGCGTGTATGAATATTAGGGAAGAGTGAAAATGATGAAATTAGTCGAATCGTTTGAACTGAGCAAAAAATGTGTGGGTTGATATACGAAAAAAGTTAAAACAAAATTTTTTGGAAATCGGTTAATATCTTCTGTTCTCTATTTTGATTAGAAAATTCAAAAAAATTTCCCTATTGTTCCGAAAATTATAGCGAATTTTTTTTATGTACCGTTTTTGCCCGTGAATAATAATGAAACATTATAAATTTAAAAAATGTTGTTTACTCAATTTAGAATTTTTTGAGAGTGGCCAAAAAACATGTTTTTTTGGATTGAGTCCTATGCACACATTTTGGAAAAAGTTAAATATGTAGAACCTGAAATTTCTTTAGCTTGAATCAAAGAAACATGCTATTATTTGTTTTTTCAAAACAAAATTTTTTTAGTGAGTTTTTAACCGTTAAAAAATGGCCAATTTGATGTTTTTTTGAACGAGTTTGACGACTTTCTAAGACTAAAAATTTTTTGTTGTCGAAAAAACAAAATAAAAGCATGTTTTTTTTTATTCGAGCTGAAGAAATTTCAGGTTCGACATATTCAACTTTTTCAAAAATGTGTGCATAGGACTCAATCCAAAAAAACATGGTTTTTGGCCATTTAAAAAAATGCTAAATTGAGCAAAATTTTTTTTTTAATTTATAATTTTTTATTATTAATCACTAGCGAAAAGTGTACATAGAAAAAATTCGTCATAATTTTCGAAGCAATAGGGACATTTTTTAGAAATTTTCAAAAATTTGAATTTTCAAATCAAAAAAGAGAACAGAAGATATTAACTGATTTCAAAAATTGTTCTTACTTTTTTCGGATGTCAACCCACAAATTTTTTTCGCTCAGCTCAAAGAATTCGGCCAATTTGATCATTTTCACTTCGCCCTAATGAATATAAGTTTAGTAGTAATATGTTGCTGTAAATTATTATTAGGATTCTAAATAGACATTGGATGAAAAATGATATTTTGCAATAATAAAACTATACTAGTGTATCACCGGCACTGTAGTCTAATTCCGGTTTTGCTACGATTTTCCTTGCGTACTACAAATAAAAAAATATTTCAGTTGAAATAGAGAAAGCTAGTACTTTGTAATTATTAAGAGCTTAAATTCAACGTACGTCGATCTTTCCCAAATTATAATGTGTCATCGTCGAGATGCGGAAAATGTGCGACTGTAATATAATTTCATATTATTATTATTATAAAGGCCAGTTACTTTAGAATTTGAACTTAGACTTCAAACTGTACCAGCGAATCCCCCCATCTGAAATACGAGGCTAATGAATATTTTCAAATCTATCTTTTCCTGCCATTCAGCTAAAATTCAGACAAATTATTTAATACAAACCAATTTTAAGTTGATTATTATTAGTAATTAACTGTTGGCCGGCCAGTCCCAAAAATTTTTACCAGGCTGAATTTCTATCTCATTATTTGCCTCTACAAAATACCTTCTGCCATCATTCATTCACCAGTTATCACATAGATAGTAAATTAAATTAAAATTTTTCCTAATTTTTAAATTTGATATAATTATATAAAATAATAAGAAAAAAAGTTTTGACAAAAGATAAAAAATGTTTTTTTGAAGGTGCAATATAAAGAAGACAAGTTCATATTTTGATTTAAATGAAGCCCGCGTCTAAACATTATTTAAAAAAATTAATGTAACTTCTCTAAAATGTATCAGGCAATAGATTTTATATTATTTGTCGTTAGAATTAATTTTTAAATCTAATATAATACTTTTATATAATAATTTATTAACAGTTTCTAAATCTCTTGGATCTAATCAAAAATTAAAACTAGCAAAAACGAACATGCAATAATTTTGATTCATGATAAATGCATCAGGTTACTGTTGAAAATTTTATTCTAAGGCATACAATTGGTTTTGATTATAAATACTAATAAATATTGGATTGAATCATCTACTGACCGAATCCATTTCAAATCAGGCAGGTTGTACAAATCGTCGCCCCATAGTTATACTACGCCATGTTCACTCTTTGAAATTTGTGAGCATTTTTCCCTGAAATTTATTTCCTCGGCTATTACAATTAATAACTAAAATAGTGACGCAACTTAAAAGTGAGAACGATATCACGCCATGTCCTTTTTTGCATGGCTAAAAGTGAAAAATGCCTACTTCTTCTTGCATATTTTATATGGATAACCTAAGTTCAATTTGAGAAACAAAAATTTTCAAAAATATATTTAACCTTAAAAATAACCATCAGAATATTACTCAAAAGTCAATAATTTGCGAGTAACTCATTTAATTCGAGGTATGTAATACAACAGAATAATGTAAACTATCCCAGATAACAATGCATGCGGACGCACATGGGCGCATGGCGTGCAAGCACGATGTGTCGGCAACAATGCAAGCACAGTGACAGCACGTTCTGAGGGTAATAAGTAATCCCGCATAGTACCCGCACACGGTCTGCATGATATGCAGCACAGCGTGGGTCTATCATGCTCGTCAGGTTATTAGGGCAAAATGTCGGCATATAGCGTGCGGTGAAGAGTGCGGCACAAAAAGCGTATTATTACTAAAAACATAATATAGCAGTTGTGTAAAAATAAAACTCTGACCAAATTCGCTTTAAGCATCAAATTTTTGTTATTTTCCAAGTTTATTTTACAGACAAAAAGTCGAAATAAAAGTTAATAATTATTTTTGTTCAAATTAAATAAAGATTTTTTCTTGGGTTTTGGTTCGGAAAATTAGCTTGGAGTAAAAACAAATTTTGAGGCAAAGAACAAAGTCGGCAAGAGTTGTAATTGTTTAAAAATAATTTTTTGACCTTTTAAAATTAAACGTCAAAGCATCGGCAACTGTCACAACGTTTCTATTAAAATGCTTCGCAATACAAAAATTCAACATATCTTCTTCACTATTTTTTAATATATTTACTATATTCAGATTTAAAATGATCGAAAACAAGTTTTTGAAGTGCACATTTTCAATCGTTCTACTTCTGAGATTTAAGTTCTTAAATCTCAGAAGTAGAACGATTAAAAAATGCAACTTGGAAAACAATTGAAAGTAATTAACTAGAAGATTCAAAAGTATAGTGTTCTTTAAAATCCCTTAGTTTTTTAACAAAGGTGTTGAATGAACGCTCTGTTTTGAATAATTTAAATGGTTCGAAATAAAAAAATATTTTCAGATAAATATATATTTCGCGCTAATTCATTATTTAAGATGTAGCAAGAATAATTTTGTGTATGTCGCTTTTGGAATAAACACCTGTTGCATCATCAGTTGTGAAAGAACAACTTTCAACACAAGAGTCTCTTCTTAAAAACGTCATACAATGTTTTCTGTTACTTATGTTATTTTTAACATCTTGTTTTCAATAATTATAACTCAAAACACGTGCATGCTAACACGACGCTGCGCTGGCACGCACGTGCCGACACGCGTGCGACGCATATACGGGAAAGGTGTGAGCACATTGTTATCTGGGATCATTCTGTTAAATTTTTTTGTTGAATCCCATATCACGCCATATCCAAACCCAATTTTTCACATCAGCTAAAATACATTCATAATATGTAGTATTAAAATTTGTGCTAATGTGATCTTGATCACGCATTATTTCTGCCCGATAATCTTATTTTGGCATTTGACAACGTTTTTGTAGAGTATAATTTGGTTTAAATTTGAACTTTATTTTCTCAGTTTGACAGTTGAGGGACATGCCGTACTATAACTTTAGGGCGACGAAATATCTACATTATATTAAAAGTGATGGAGGTTTATAGAAAAAATGTGTTTTGTTTCAATAACAAATTAAAAAAATCAAATTCACATCACTTCGTGAAAACTTTTTTTTTCGCAAATTGGAAAATACGCATAGTCTTATTTCCTATAAAAGATAAGTCATATATTTTTCCCCCGAGAGATTATGCTATTTCAGGTATAGAACCTGTCTGATTTAAAAGGGGTCCGTCTAACTATAACATACTGTTATCTTCTAAAATTAAATTGCATATCTCTGTTTCTGTATGTTAAGCTAAGTTTAATTTTTTTAAGGTTTAATTTGATTATATTCTTGATAATTTTTACTTGCTGCAGTTACTAAACACGACCGAAAATAATTTAATTTTCTCGACTCATTTCAATTAGGATTTGACAGTCAAAATAATGTTTACAAATTATGAAAACTTTTTGAAACCTTCAAAATTTAATCTTTTCCTGGATGATTGATTAATTTTCAACAACTGAAAAAATAAGCATATTGAATTGAATTGAATTTGTAATACTTCTATATGTGCCTTAAGAATAGATTCTTACATACGTGGAAAGTATTCTACGGAATCTATTCCCTGGAATTTCCGTGTATACAGAAAAATGTATATCTAAACTAGCGGTATTTAACGGTGATCTAGCAACAAATATTGTTAGAAACAAATAACCGATATTTGTAAAATGATCAAAGCAGGGATTTGCAGCAGAATTTATTGTAAATATTATTATTAATAAATTACATAAATAAATCCTTAAAACAAATATATTATATAGCTGAATTGAGAATATTGGAACTCTGAATATGGCATTAATGAAATAGGATTAATTTGGATAGAGGTTAGCCATTTACAATTGATTCAACAGTTCACCTTACAGTTAAACAGATTATAAAGACTTATTTATAATCAAACAAAGTGGGATTAATACCAGAAATAGTTTTTAACCTTCTGAAATTTTTTAAAACTTTTATTAAAACATATTTCATTTCTCCGAATTTCAAACTAACAACAAATTTTTACTTGAAGTTTCGATTTTGTATGACATCTGAAACTCATGGCGTCACATAGCTCATTCAAAGATATGAAAATCTTTTAATCGAGTTTTAAAGTTGGCTATTTCAAAAAAAAAATTACTTTAATCAAATATACTTTTCTTTTATTGATTTGATTTTTCAGAATTTTTCTGTTTGAATTACAAATACCGTATTTACCCGCATATAAGCCGCACCTCAGTTTTTGAAGTTCGAAATTATGAAAAAACGTTCGTATCCGTATATAAGCCGCACGCCAATTTTTGGAATTTGAAGTGGAAAAAACTCTCAAGCTGCCAAGAACTTTAATGTGACACTTAGCTATTAATACACTTAGTTATTGAAAAATAAAAAATTTGAATTTGCCGCCTACCAAAGATACCAAAATAACCTGGTTATTTGATATACAGAATTCGTCTTAAATTTTTTTTGTCCTCGCAAACTGGAAAAATTTTGTTTCATTTATGTAAAACCACATACCTTTATTAGTACCTAAAGCGTTTTGAACCCATATTAACATTTTTCTCATACTGGACTTTTGTACCCGAATATCGCGCACCCCAATTTTCGAGCTCTTGAAAACGAAAAAAGGTGCGGCTTATATGCGTATTCCGTGTAGAATTCCATATAGACTTCAACAAGAGATTATACAGGAAATTCCGCAAAATCTTTGTGGAATCCGGACGTCACCTGGAACACATGTCGTTCCTCGCTGCTCCAGGTGTTAAAATTAAAACTTCCTTGAGGCAGTTTGGTTTCGCAAGAATATTTGAGTCTACGACCTAATTTATCCACATTATGTGACATGTCCCGCTGGAAATCTGTTTAAATTGGTTTTGTTTT
The DNA here is from genome assembly GCA_932195095.1 of Andricus curvator. Lineage (NCBI taxonomy): Eukaryota > Metazoa > Arthropoda > Insecta > Hymenoptera > Cynipidae > Andricus > Andricus curvator. Next base: position 614,873 of record CAKNYM010053077.1, read on the forward strand.
TACAATGTTGTCTCGGCATATTGGGTCCGCCATTTTTGCAAATTTATTTTTGCGGATATCATCAATGCCATGAACTTTTTAACATAACAAAGGCAATTGCATTTTTCTCAGAAATGTAAAGTCCTCCACTATTCGATAATACACATTTTTTCAAAAAATGTTAACTTTAACCTATAGATTTTCAAAGTCAAAAATATTGTTTACAGCTTCTCCGTATTTTTCCTCCATTATGCGGTTATTCATCTATAAACTTCAAGAATACTTATTCCTCTGGATCACAGCTATCAAAAGATCTACATATGATTTTGTCATATACCTTATTACTTTAGCCCACAGCACCTGTGTGTAGAACCACGCTACTCCTGGTGCTGCAAATAGTACTTTCTTGGGAATGTTTCGTTTCGCAGGAATACACGTCGTTCCATGCTACTTTAATTTTTTTTAAACGGAACTTCCCCGGGAAATGTTAGTTTTCTTCTCTAGAGAAAACCGAAACGTTAGCTGGATTTTAACTAAGAAATTACGTTTGCAATATTTAAAGTAGGGTAAAACAACAAAAAAGGTAATCAAATTTTCTTGTAAAACCTTCCGACTTCAATTTCTAGAGTAGTGAGGAACGACGTGTGCTTCAGATGATGTTCGCAAAGAAGAAGATATTCTTGTGAAACAACTCTTCCACGAGGATGTTGCAGTGGCAATTTTAACACCTAAAGCAGCGAGGAAAGACGTGTACTACAGGTAATGTTTGGTAAAATGGAAACATTCTTGCAAAACTAAAATTCCTAGAGAAAGTTTTCTTTCAACACCTGGGGCAGTGAAGAAAAACCTTTGGGCCAGGCCCCAGGTGATTTTCGGAAAGATCCAAACATTTTTGCAAAACCAAAATTCGTCGGGGAAGATTTGTTTTTAACACCTAGAGTACCGTGGGACGATGTGTGCTTCAGGTGAAGTTGGGGAAGACCCAAATATTCTTGGGGCACCAAACTGCCTCATGCAAGTTTTAGTTACCCAAGTTATTCCAGCTTTCAATTTTAACACGGGAACACCTACATAGAGCAATGAGGAACGACGTGTGCTTCAGGTGATGTTCGGGAAGATTGAACATGGAGATTAAGAAAATCTTAATTGAAATGACAGGAATAATTATAGTGTTTCAACTTGATCTGCAAAAAACATAAACTTTTAATTCTTACTGTGTATTTACAGGAATCTTTACTCTCTCGATTTGAAATAGTGAAATTTTACTATTTGATAGTGAAATTTCACTAATTGAATTAGCGAGAAGTCGGTCACTACGAATTAGTGAAAAACTACTAAGTCAATTAGTGAAAATATTCTACTAAATAAATTAGTGAAATTTTACTAAGCAAATATTGGTTTTCAGAGGTAAAAGAGGTAAAAAAGAGGTAAGTAGAAGTATCGCAAAGAGTTGGCATAGTGCACATCGAAGACGACTGAAATTTGAATAAACGGTTGAAGGCAATGATAGGACTCGCGTTCTTAGTCATTTGCACGATGTGTCCGTTTCCTTAAAGAAAGTAAGAGTTTATAGCCTGACTTTCGATTGGGTACATTCGATTTCGGTTTATACGCATTCGTGTCACTATTTTTCTCTTTGCCCAGTAAATAATGAAAAGGATCAAATAATACTAGATGTGCAAAATTGTACGTTTCGCCATGGTAAAGTAATGCAAATAAAAACCTTTTTCTGGTTACCTGGTGGTGTAGCCTTATTTCGCTTCGTGTTTTCTCTTTTACCAGTGACGAAATTTGTTTCAGCAACAACTCGGGTAGCATGACTAGTGCCCTCAGATTATCTGTGATACAATTTCCATCAGAAAATATGAAGAGCAAGCAGTATTGAAAAACAGCAAAGAACATAAAATAAGCCTACCGTCTTTTACATGAAGGGATGCTCGTTCAAAAAGATCCTTCTTATGGGTTTGGCAATATTTATTAATTAAAGCAGCAAATACTGTTGGAAAAGTGCCTAAAAACTCTTCTCCTTAAAAGTCTACTCGTTTATCTTTCATGATCTCTTCATACTCAAAATCGACCTGTTTTGATGTTTTGAAAGTGAAAATTATGCGTTATAAAATGTCTTTGACGTACCAAGTACAAGCAATAATAGATCAAAACGCACCAGGTAAAGCGATTTATGACATTTCAGAAAAAGATGAAAAATCACAACTCACCATATCACGAACAAAATCTAGCAGACGAGGATAAGCATCAACAATTTGAGAAATCTAAGGTGCTTTGTCTTTAATCCATGATCGCCTGTTAAAAAAGGTTTCTGCCAAACATGTATGAGTTTCTTTGCCTTTTCATCCCTCGGCAAAATGAATTTCATGGTCGAAATCTACATAACGTGGATTAAATGTTATCCCGACTTCATCCATTAAATAGTGAATTAAATCACTAAATAATAGTAAAATAAAATCCACCAATTGGAAATAGTGAAACTATCACTATTTTCATTTATGAAACGTTTCTTGATTGAGCCTTTACCAGTTGATACTAGTCTCTTATCCAGTGAATTACATCCTTTGGATGATGCTCACTTTTACTTCTCTTATATTGGGACTGACTCTCTGCTTCCAGTAATTGCCAAGATAATCACAGGGGCTATCGGTATTGCTGGTATCTCGATTAAAATGGTTAAACTTTCTCTCCGTGTGATACTTCTTGTTCTACTTCATATTTACAATTGTTCTCTACAGCTTGGTATTTTCCCTAATATTTGGAAACAAGCACTGATTCGCCCTGTTCCTAAGATCACTAATCCTTCAACTCTAACAGATTTTCGTCCTATCTCTATCCTCAGTGCATTAGCCAAGCCTCTTGAGAAATTAGTGGATAACCAGCTAACTGAATATTTGGATAAACATAACCTGCTTGATCCTTTCCAATATGGATTTCGATGGGAGCACAGTACCATTACTACTTCCCTTAAATTTAGTGCTGATTTAAAAGCTGCAATAGATAAAAATGGAGTAACGATTGTTGTATTTTTTGATATTTTCAAAGCGTTCGAGTTGGTAAACCATGACCTTTCAATCCAAAAATTAAAAAACCTTAATATCTCTAACAGTGCCGTCAATTGGTTCAAGACTTAGTTAAGTAATCGCTTACAATGTGTAGCAAACAGTGACGGTCTTCGCTCTGACTGGAATGAGGTGATAAGTGGGGTTCCCTAGGGCTCAATACTTGGCCCCAAAATGTTTAATGTGTTCACTTGCAACTTTTCAGCTGTCTTATGCTACTGTAAATATCACCTTTATGCTGATGATAGCAAAATATATCTTTCTGGACCTCTTGGAACCCTTAGGGACATACTTCAAGTGGTTCAGAAAGATATTAATAACGTCTACAACTGGGTAGTATCTAATGGTTTGAAACTCAATCCACAAAAAACATATGCTTTGCTAGTTGGATCCTCCATTCATAATCCATCTAAAGTCCTGGATTTCGCTTCCACCTTTATAGTTGAACAATCTTGCTATTGACTTCTCTGATTCTGTCAATGATCTTGGTTTGATATTCAACAGGACTCTTTTTTGAAAAGAGCATGTTGAACTAATATCACGCAAAACCTTCAGAACTTTACATCAGCTTGTTAGTCGGAGTAGGGAATCTTTGCCTACAGCTACGCGAATCCACCTTGTAAAAGCCTTGATTCTCCCTTATTTTGATTATGGGTGTGTGGTATATGATAGAATCTCTGATGACCTCAATTACAAACTTGAACGTGCTCTCAACGCCTGCATCCGTTTTATCTATAACTTGTCCAAATTCGATCATATTTCTGAGTATAGGGAAAGAGCTGGCTTTATGACAGTTGCCAAGAGAAGACAATATTTTATGGGTAATTTTCTGTACATGATCTTTAAAACTGAAAAGCCTGTATATTTATTGCAATTGTTTTTGTGGGATAATATGAACCTTCTAGGTCGGTCTGGGCTGCGCGATAGAGGTCGTACGTTGGCAATACCTGCTCATAGAATATGTTTTATGCAAAAAGCTTTTGTAATTAGAGGAAGACGGCTTTGGAGTAAACTGCCAAATATTATTCGTATTGCGCCTACAGTATTTGCATTTAAAAATATGTTCTCTGAATTTCTAAAATCTATGGGTGCACCTTTATTTAATATATCTCTGTGGACTTAGCCTATATCTTGTTTTATTCTCTCTTTATTATATTCAGTTCCATTACTATTTTTGATTTATTCATGTTTTTCTATCATGAGGTGTGCTAATGTTATTCTTTTTTCTTTTGTCTACTTATATATTAAGATAATCTTATCAAACAGTGCCATCTTAATATAAGATTTAAGTAACTTCTTACAGCATATACTTACACGAACTTACTTACTTTTTTATAACTGATTATTGTCGTTAAATGTACATTTTTAATATTAACCCAGGGTTCTAAAAATCTGTACACTACATTCTAGATTCTACATCTATATATTTATATATTTCCACATCTTTGTATATTGTTTTATGTGTATACTCTGTTCAGCTCCTAAAGGTGCTTTATAGTCCTGTGAGCTTTTTTTCTCAATAAATTAAATTAAAATTAAATTAATGAAACAGTAGAAGCCCAGAATTCACTATTTCAGCAGTGAATCATTAAATCAATCATTCAATCAGTGAAGTTTTCACTATTTCAAGTTTAGAGAGTATACTCCGAAACAATTACACCAGAGACTCGATAGATGAACAATCTCGGGGGTTGCCTGAAAATGGCCTTGTTCATATAACGCGTACAGCGAAACGTAAACAGTCAGGGCCGCCTGAACCGGTTCCATAATATTGCGCAATCTACTTGACTGAGTAGTATAGTGCATGCGTCCCTTCAGAGGCGGAGTCGCAACCGTCTCTCGCTCCGTCCCCTGAGAAACTGCGGGGACCAGCAATTCTAGGAATTCATATAACGCGTCCGATTGCACGTTCAAATAGCGAGTCTCTGGTGTACGATAAAAACACGTAAAGGAAAAAAGATTCCTGACGGTTTCCAATCAGTTCATATTGGTATCGAAAGACGTTTAAAAAAGATTTTCCATCATTTTTTTTATACTGGAATTAAAGTCTATTATAAATATATGTGTATATAATGTTCATATGAAAAGGGCCCTTATGGCCGGTTCTATTTTAGGAGCTACTCGCGTTTTTTTAAGTCAGGGTCAAAATTATCATTTTTGGGTTTTGGTGGGAAATAATATAAGGATCTAAACTGTATCTATTGGCCCTATACTCATATCCTGAAAGAAAACAGAAGTGCTTATATTTCATGTTCAAAGAAAAAAAGTATCACGTGCGCTTATACCCGTGTGGAAAAATTTCGTGTCAGACTTGAATCGTGCTAAAGCCAGTACAGTTTTTCTCAAGCCTGTCTATTCAGGCAATACTAGCCTGGCGCTACACTGGCGCTGTCTAGTTTTGCTATACGTGTTTGATTCAAACCTTTCTGCTGTCTAGTCCCAGTCTTAGCGCTATCTAGGCGTTCGTTACGAATTTGAATATATGAAGACTGTCCAGATTTTAGCTACATAGTTTCTAGACAGAATCACGGTTTGGACACAAACAAAAATTACAGAAGTGAATGCAGAAACTAATAACTTTGGAATATAAGATTTAGGAAATGACAGTATACATAATTGAATAAATGCTCAAGTAATAATTAAATGTACACTGAAACACAGAAAATCTAATTTTAACATAAATGATTTATTTAATAATTTATTTCAATTATTTATTGATTGTGTAAATGATAATTAAGCCTAACGTATCAACTATTTGAAATAATAAACAATAATTATGTTCAAAATGACATTTAGAACGCAATTATGCACCGATTTTAGATTTTTTTTTTGAAAATTCAGGACTACATTTTTCAGAAAATGGTGAGAGTAGGTTTTTTCTTTTTTTGTTTATTTAATTTTTATGATAATGCAAACAGCGACAAAAAATGTTGATTTTTTTAATCTCATTTTTTATCTTCTAGACAAAATTTTTCTTATACTTCTCGTCCCTTGGACTTAATGCACAGGGATATAAGAAGGATAAAAAATTGTTAACTTGCAAATTTCATTGTTATAAACAAATTGTATTAACAAATACTCGACATTACCCGTGTGGAAAAATTTCTTGGCAGTCTTGAATCATGCCAAAGCCAGTACAGTTTTTCTCAAGCCGGTCTATTCACGCAATACTAGCCTGGCGCTACACTGGCGCTGTCTAGTTTTGCTACGTGTTTGATTCAAAAATTTCTGCTGTCTAGTCCCAGTCTTGGCGCTATCTAGGAGTTCGTTACGAATTTTAATATATAAAGATTGTCCAGATTTTAGCTAGTTTCTAGATAGAATCACGGTTTGGACTTAACAAAAAATTACAAAGGTGAATTCAGAAAATAATCATTTTTGAATCAACGATTTAGGACATTACAATACACAATTGGACAAATGCTTAAGCAATAATTAATTGTACACTATTACATATTTAAGATAGTAAACAATAATGGTTGAAGGTGATCGAAATCTTAATACAAGAACTGTATTCTTAAGAACGATTTTTTTTGAGAATGTTTAAAAACATTTTTTTTCAATTGAATTATATAGTCAAGTTATAATAAATTTATATTGAATTTATAATAATTATAATATTTATAATGCTATGTCTAATATTGATGATATTTCAGAAAATCAAATATTATTATAAATGATTTATTTAATTTATTTTAATTATTTATTGATTGCGTAAATGATAATTAAGCCTAACGTATCAATTATTTGAAATAATAAACAATCATTATTTCATAGCCTAACCGCAAGAAAATCATACAAACTTTATTTTTTTCAATCATTTATTCACACATCAAGCACTTTTAATGTTTAAAAATTGTTCATGTTTTATTCAAATAAATATTAGGACTTAATGAATTGAAAGTGATATCCCACAAAAAAGAAAAAAAAGAAAACTTTTAGATGGCCGAGGTGTTAAGACGACGGGACAAAGTTACAACAATATAATAGGAAGTTACATCAGGAGTTTGACTCCCGGCGTATGTACAAGAGGTTTGCGGAAACTCATTTCTTCTTTTTTTTTATACAAAAACTTTTTTTTATATTTTTAATTAATTGCAAAATCTATATATTGGACTTTTATGGCATAAAAAATAATTATATTATTTAATTATTAATCATTTTTTATCAAAATAGCCGATCTGTCTAGAAACTAGTCGATCCGAGCGTTACATCCCAGTCTAGCCACTGGAAAGTCAGCCTGTGGAGCGCCAGTGTCGACTCAAGGCGGACTGGACAGAAACAGTACAGCGCCACGAAATTTTTCCACACGGGTAGCACTGGTTATCTTCATATACGCGTTTTTCTCGAAAAAAGGTTTTTCGAAGTGCTGTTTTAAAAATGACCCGGCGACTCGTATTTCAACCCAGGACGCTTACCTTGAGTCCGAAATGTCGGGAATTTATATTTTATCTGGTCATATGCCTCTATACATATAACTCCATACCGACCGCAACGGCCCTTTCCATATGGACGTACACACTACACATATATTATGATTAAAATAAAATTATAACGAAGTTGAATCTCATTTTTATATTACTTCTTTCGTTTGATGAAAAATAATTCGGACAAAACTAAAAAGTATTTCAAAAACCAGTTTTCTAATTTTCAGTTAATAAAAGGCTTAGTATAACCTTCGACCTTGTATACATTTTAATTACGTGAAACTCTTGTTTGGAAGAAATAATTTGTCAAATTTGTGTTCACAAGCTATGGTGCATTTTTAAGTGCGCGGCTGAAGGCGAGAATATAGAGATTGCAAAACTCCTGTGTAACATTCGCATTTGGAATAAGTAAATTTGATAAAATATCTCTTGCATTTACGAAATCAAGATGGCTAAAAATAGATCAACCGTAGAAATTGCACCTTTGCGTTCTCTCTTTCAAGGTGCTATGACGCGGGACATCAATATATCTGCATAATTTCATTTTATGTGCCGGATTCAAGGAAAATTTACCTAAAAACCACTTGTTACGATATTTGACAATAAATTCTCGGACTCCCCTGCCCGCACCGCTAAAGCAGATGCGAAATTTTCGAATCTCGTTGACAAACAAGGAATTTGGAAATTTCGAAATTATAAGGAATTTTTATCACAGTATTGACAATAATACCCTGTAAACCGATTATTTTTAAACATGGGGTGGTATTTAGTTGATATGAATCAATAGAATATTTATAGCTATCTCCATACCAAAATTTTATCTTTAAAAATTTTTGAAGTACCAAATATTTTCTTTTTGACTAGATGAATTGATATATGCATTAGGAAAAATTCTATGACTAAATGAAATTATGATACGTACAGATTTATAAATTTTTGTAACGTTAGTGAAAGAATATATTTCTTAATTTTGGGATTATAGCAATACTTCATGTATGCTTAATTTATTCGTTATGATGAAAAAATCTTTTTGTTTACACAATTGCAGAATAAATAAAATAAACAATAAATAATACAAACGCCCAGACAAAATCGCCTTATTCATTCTTTTAGACTCCTTTTATAACATAAAATCCCCTTGTCCATCCCTTCAGACTCCTTTCACATTCGAAAATCTCCTTTCCAATCACCCTGACTCAACATCTTTTTAACCAATTAATTATAAAATTTAAAAGAAGATAAGGAAATGCAAAATGATTTTAAAGGAAATAAGCAATTATTCTGGAAATGGGCCAAGAAGTTTAGGAAAGGGAGTAGTAGTACAGAGACTACTACTGAAATAAGATGCACTCGTTTTTTTAATTCGGCGGCAGTCTTTGAATTTAATTGATATCTTTTTAATTTCTTGAAACTTCTTTGAATTCCTCTAAAATCTTTAGAACTCACGTTGAATTATTGTAAATTCCTTCAAGTCTTTTGAATTATGCAGAATTCTTTCGATTTCTTAGAATTCTGCAGATTTAAAAAAACGAGCACATTACAATTCAGTAGGATGTCAACCAAAGTTGATTAATTTGGAAATAGTTGAAAAGAATGACAGGTTTCCAGAAGAATTCATAAAATAAAAAATAAATCAAATTACATCCTACATTTTTCAAGTGAATTCCAAAACATTTTTAAAAAATTCAAATGTTTTTAAGTCAATTAAAAGATTTATACAGAATTCTGCAGAATTAAAAAAAAACATGTGCATTCTAGTCCAGTAGCAGTTCACCCGTCGACGAAAGTTGTTGAATTTCGAAATAGTTGAAAAGAGTTTCATGTTTTGAGAAGAATATAGAAAATTAAAAATAAATTAAATAATATCCTAAATATTTCAAGAGAACCTAGTCTACATTTCCATTTTTTCCATGCACCGAACTGCAGTGAGCCAATATTTTATCTCGAACATATTTAAATAAAAGAATTAATTTTTGTTGAAAAGTTATTTTACGGTTCGATAAAACTTGAGCCTAAATGCCTACATGCAATTTCAATGCCGAATATAATACCTTAAACATGCACCGGACCCAAAAATGTTTTGGAACTTTTCGATTTGAATTTTTTTCCTATCCGCCATTACAAGGAACGACAATACTCCTGGGACATCCTGTATATTGAAATTTTATTTTCCATATATATATATACACATACATATATATGATTATATTTTTATTTCAAAAATGATGTTTATTAACCTCTATAACTAACTTTGAACTATTGACATATTTTCGTATTTCACATGATGATATCATTAAAAATATTAAACATGTAAATTTTTCGAAAAAAAACCAACGGATATTCAAGGAAAATATAATATTTTCCTTCTCTTCTAAAAAAATTCAACAAAAGGTGCTTCATGTAGGAATAATGTAAATCAAAAACCAGATGACACAATTACGAATGACAGTTTTCTAAAAGCATCTCAGTTTCTTTGAAAATAATTGAGTAAAGCAATAACTAATGATAGCCACCTTTTCCTTACAGATACTAAGAAATATAATCATTATGTTGTAATAAAAAAAAATGTATGACTAATTTGTTTTTTTATTTGAAATTTTACATTTATCACACTAACGCCGTTATCACACTTACTCCTATCGACCCTACTTTTTAAAAAAATTATATGGAGGAGAAGCTATGGAGCATAACAGCTGAGACATAGAAGATGATGTATTAGAAAATACCGCTGAAAGTAGAGAAATAGTAATTTGTGCCTCTGAGATTAGGTCTATAATTGAGAACTTGAAGAATAGTAAGACAGCTGGTGGACCACTGAAATGGATGTTCCAGATGTCTGGACAAAAGGCGATTATTCTCCAATCTATACGGTAAAGGGTGATAAAGGATACTGCAATAATTATAGAGATATCAGCTTACTAAGTATCGTAGGCAAAATAATTGCAAAAATACTTATTCGTAAGGTCATGGACAGGAAGATCATGTGCAGATCAGATATTCAGCTTGATGCAAATCACAAAAGAAGTATGTGAGAAAACGAGAATGTTTTCTGTGCCTTTTTTTGACCTGGAAAAAGCCTTTGATAAGGTATATAATATTTATATAATTGATAAGAAATAAACTTTGTGAAGTTCTAAAAGAATATTGGATCAATGGTTGATTCCTAAAAGCAATAAAAGCAATATATGTTAAGCAAGGATGCGTTATGACCTCTTCGCTATTCATTATATTCATGGATAATTGTCTAAGAATGGCTCTATCAGACGAAGAAGGTGTTGATCGCGGGACTGTGAAGGTGCGTGAACTAGCGTTTGCAGATGATAAGATTGTTATGGCAGAATCAGCTTATAATTTGCAAAGAATGTTGAGTAACTTAAATAATAGCATTAAGAGCACAGATCTTAAAATTAACGTAAAAAAAACAAAAATTATTGTGTCTAAAAGAAGGGATGAGGAAACAGTATCCAACATCACCTTAGACGAAGAGAGGACAGAATAACAAGTTGATAATTACGTTTATCTTCGAAGTTTATTTACTACTAACTGAAAGATATAAATCTAGCTATGTAAACGATGGTTCAAAGGTTAACGGTAGTGTAGCAGCCATTACAAGAAGTAAAAATGTGATCAATAAAGCTAAAATTCCAATATATAATTCTGTACCGTGTTGTACGGTAGCGAGACCTGCTCATACCAAAAAAAGGGTAGGATTAAAGTTAACGCGGTTGGCATACAATTTCTTCAGGATATATGCGATAAAACGCTAGTAGACAAAGTCAGTAATGAGTGGATTTAAAAAAAAATATGGTGCAGAGGAAATACTGTTTGACAAGAGTGAAAGATTGACAAAACATGTGCACTTAGGTAAGTAAATGGTAGCGAATCCAGAGACAGGCCGAGAAAAGAATGTTGGCAATGTATCAATGAGACTCTACAGGGACAGGACATAATGAGCCATAGAAATTCAAGAGTTTGCATGAAGATGTGTATGGATGTAGAGGAAGCAAATGTTGTATGCCAGAATAGGGACGTGTGGAGAGAAATGGTTGAGAACTGTTTGACGAAGTGTGTTAGCGGAATCATAGACGCCTGAAACGAATGATCATGCATAATAATGGGCCCTCGTGCAGAGCTTTGCTTTGTGGATGTGAATGGAGTAAAGAGTGTGGATCTTACCATGGGATTATCAGTCAGTTAGTGTATTTTTATGTAAACTGTAACGTATGATAACTTTGTGAAGCTCTTCTTCCATGGTGATTGCCAGAAAGATTAATCAGGGACTCGTGTCGGACTAACCATATAAATTCCTTGATACAACGGTAGTAAAAAGAGGCTCGAGCCGAGCAAGTTACTCTTACCCCAAAAGGGATTTGGCTTAATGATATAATATTAATGATAAACATAGATACACTTCCTCTGATTTTATTATGTTCATACTTTATTAACCAAAGTGTCTAGGTTCATTGGAATTCTCTCTTTCTTTTTGTTAATACTTTCTTGAGCCCATTAGATTTAGTTAAAATCTAAAAAAAGTTTATAATTGAGAAATGTTCACTATTCCTAATTAGGTTTCTGATTGCTGGAAGTTCGTCTCTGACGATATTGTTCCGCGCAGTCACTTTTCTTTTGTTTGTCGCTCGAGACTTTGCGACCGCGGGCGTGAAACCGTAGTGTTGCTGTTGTGGTGGCTCGCTTGGCTTGGTTGGGTGGTATCCAGCCTACTTTCCAAATCCATTCCAATCTTTGTGCCGGACACTTGTGACCCCTTTTGAGACCAAAGTCGACGTGCTCCATGTGTTAAAGTGATATTGAATATCGAATCGAGTTCCGACCTGTGTATTTAAAAGATGTAATACTTACTCTAACGTAAAGTATTTTAAAATTAAAAATAAGTGATTCTTGAACAGTGCATAGTGATTTTGCCCTTTCGGATCATCGCGAAGTGAAGTGATAAATGATCCATGAACAATGTTTCATGCTTTTCCCTTCTGAATTATAGTGAAGTGGTTTTTCCGAATCGACCATCTTCTGGTGTTGTGGGAAGTGACGAATCGGACGACATATACCTCCAGTTTGGTCGAGATCAGGCTCTCCGAGAAGGATCGTGGTCGTAAATTCCGGAGCCTACATCCGGGCTAAGTTTTAAAACCTAACTAAATATTAAGTATGTGACATGTGTGAGTTGACGTTGAAACTCGGATCATCGTTGGATTAGATCAAATCAAATTATCATTGAGGTAACTCAGTAGAAATAGAACCTCGGTGGCTCAGACGATAGCACGTCAGCCTTCCGTACAGGAAGACTGGCGTTCGATCCCTGAGCGTGTACCAATGAAAATTTTTCTATGCCCTTCTAGCGGGGATTTGGTATTTGGAACCCACAAAATAATTTGTGGAAACAAATTATTGGAAAAGAATTTTGGCGCTTGAAAACGCCTGCTATGTGAATATGCGTGCACTAATAGAACACCTAAAGAGCAAGGTTTTACCTATGCATTTGAACGCAACACTAACTGCGTTAGGGGTGCAAACTCTTGTGTACAAAACATACATACAATACATACATACAATACATACAATAGATACATACAATACATACATACAATACATACATACAATACATACATACAATACATACAATACATACATTCAATACATACATTCAATACATACATACAATACATACATACAATACATACATACAATACATGCATACAATACATGCATACATACAGTACATACATACAGTACATACATACAATACATACAATACATACATACAATACATACTCTTGTATTGAGCAGCTTTAGTAGTGTTAGAATATTAGGCCGCAGAACTAGGCCTACAAATGTAGTCTTTGCCCCAGGAAGAGAACGAGATCCAACGCGGAAAATAATGTTGGATATGGATATCAGCAAAGTAAGGTGCAAATTCGATTCATTGATTCAATATAAGAAAGCAAATAGAAACAGAAAGCTGATGCACCATGTTACTAAAATAATGCACCCTAGGTACATAGAGACATTGAAACCAGCAATAATGGATGAGAAAAAGCAAAATAACCAGCAATACACAGAAGTCCCTTAATTGAAAAACATGACATACTACTGGTCGGATTTCAGGGGGAAAACGAACAGAAGCAATTTAGACGCTGAATGGTTACCTGAAATGGAGCTGACTAACATCACAGATTTAGATATTTCAGCGGTTTTGAAAAGAGCATGTAACTGGAAAGCTCCAGGTCCGGACACAGTGCACAATTTCTGGTACAAGTACCTGACGAGTATACATTCTGCGTTGGCAAGGTGTCTTTAGAAGACCCTTGAACATCTAGATCTGATGCCAGGTTTTATGCCTAAAGGTACTGCGTAAATGTTGCCTAAAAAACCAGACGCTCAAAATCCATCTGAATTTCGACCAATAACCAGTCTTCCAACAATTATTTATAAATGACTTACAGCTGTCATTGCAGATAAGTTATATTCGCACTATGACGAAAATGACATCCTTACAGAAGAACAAAAAGGATGTTGCAAAAATTCGCGGGGCAGTAAAGATCTAATCACCACAGACGCTGCTGCCATAAGGCAAGCACGTAAACATTAAAGAAACTTGCACAGGGCTTACATTAACTACAAGCAAGCGTTTCTTCCCGTACTACATTACTATTTATTTGAATACCTCAAAATGTACAGTATCTCCCCATCCATCATCGACTTTCTAAGACGTGCAAATCAATATGCATTACGATGCGTATTGATTTCTTTATCAGGGAGCCCCGATGCCTCAGCTGATTTAGGCGCTCCGACTTCACGTTAGAAGGCTGGGGTTCGATCCCTGAGCCGGTACCTCTGCTCTAAAAGATCCCTTATTGAGGGTTCCTTTTTGGTTCTTTCATATCCGATAGATGGCCATCGGCGGGTGCCGACGTTTTCAACTGCGCATGTGTCGAGAAGTGCGGGCCTTTTTGAAATCAATAAATAATATGAATAGTCATACAGATAAATATTAACAAACGTTTTTTATTCTTTTTTAAAACAAATTAAATTGAATTATAGAAATACCTAGCTTCTTGAAAAAATGTAATATTAACCTAATATTGCAAGTGTATATTATATCATTTTAAATAGTCCCGCGCTTCTTGTGCATGCGCAGTGGAAAACATCGGATTTTCAACATAACCTGAAAAACTGTCACATTTCATCTGCGATATCTTCCTTTCAAGAATTTTTAATGTTTATGATTTTAGTTTCTTCATTAAATTTTTCCCAGTGCAATATTGATTAATTCGAATTAGAAAGCAAAATGTGCATCATTAAATTGTAAAATCTTTTAAGTGAGTCAAGGCAGAAGTGACAAAAAGGCTCTATTAGAACCATTTTAATCCATATACTTTGGGTTCATTTAGAAACCATTTATCATTTTGGGTTCTTTTTCAACAAGAGAGGTTCCTTTTTGTTGCAGCTCCTTTAGAACCAAAAATTGGTTCTAATAGAAACGCCAGTTTTTTCTGTGTTAAGGAGCGTTTTTGCATTTTTTCAGATTTTTAAAAACGTCCAGCTTGTTTTGGAAAGCCTCGATATTCGAGGCTTAAAAAAAATAATTTTCTGCGGTTTCTTTTCTTACAAGTTGCAAGCAATCAATGTGAGAGTCATGTACTTTTGACGCTGACTTTAGTCCTAGCGCTATGCTTGACCGGTTATTTTCACGGGAAATTCCGTAATACTAGTCAGACCTAAAACATTATTTTGTGAAAAATGTCATTTTTCCCATATTTTAGTAAAAATATAATATATAAATACAAGAAGATGATAGAATTTCGAAGCTCAGGTTTCCTCAAAGTTTAATTATCTTAATTCATCAACTTTTTTTCAAATCATACCAAATTGCATGTCGTTTTGTCTCGCTTAGGGCTGCAGTGATACACAGTTTGTGCAATAATATACGGTTATAAATCTGTGAATCATATTTATGAGGAAAAATGTGCAATTTTTTATTCCAAGTACGGATGCAGCATCCCCACTCTAATCCATGTTACGAATATGTGCAAGTGGAATAATTCAAAAGGATGAATGCGATAACGACTAGAGTATATATACGCGAGTTAAAAATTAACATATTCATCAGTCAGATTATACAAAAAATTCTTCAATATTCATTTTGCTCTCATAGAGAAGATGAGTTTCATAATTGGTACTCTACTCTTCACATTAATGACTTTCTTGAATCCTGCTGGTAAATATAATAATGTAATATGTTAGTTGTAGTTTTATTTACTTTTTTCATTGCAGTACATTAATTTAATTAGTAGAAATTAGGGGAATTATTAGAAACTGTTCCAAATAGCTGACCAATTGTTTCAGTAAGCATTTCTACTATCAAAATTATTATAGTATTAGTTAGTAGCCTTCTACTGAGTAATTGAGATTTAGAGCAGTTTGCTAATAAGGATACGTCACTATTGGTCAAAAGAATTGAACATAGCTGTTTATGCAATTGTGTAGTCCTATCGCATACGAACACGACTGTGATGCCCATTTTGCCTAATGGGATAGAAACATTTTGAGTAAATTTGATGTGAAGTTTAGATTGAATGGTAAATTTCAGTAATTTTGTTTCCAGTTTTTCATGGAAAATGTATATTGGGGGGTTTCAGGCATCAGAAAACCGATTTTCAAGTTTATTTTGCGATAAAATTAGTTTTTGATGCACTTCCGATACAAACATCATCTAAAATGGATATAGTTCATTATTCACGCGTAAAGCGTAAATAGAGCAATTTTTTTTCATTTCTCATACAATTTTTATTTGTAATGTTCAATAAATTAACGGCCTAAAAACATAAATAATACTGACATATTTATTTTCGAAACTCTCTTAAACTGAACCAGTGAAATTGTCACTAGTTGAATTAGTATATTGAATTATCACTGGTGAACCAGTGATCTTCCCCACTTTGACCAAGTGATAGATTCACCTAGTGATATAGCGCTCCACGCGGGCAAGACATGCACCTCCAGTTGTCTGGTACGCGCGCGTCGCGGGTCAGGACTTGGCATTTATCGAGTGACAACGAACCTTATTGTGTATTAGTGTTTGTGTTATGAATATTTGGCGCCTGATTGCAATAAGCAGGGGATATAATATCTTTGGCTTGAAAGTGGGAAGGCCTCTGGCCACTTGGGTTTGACTTTGAGCGACACGACACGTTGACATAACGACAGGTCTTCCCAAAATTAGACACAACATATTATATCCCATTATATTGCAATCCGGCCTTCATTCATTGTTGTGAAAGTAAAGTGCAGTTTTTAAAAGATAATTTTGCAACGGATGACACAATAATGATGAATCATAAGTGTCATACATAACCAGCTGACAGATGACAAGGCGTACAACCAGATGACTACTGGTACTAAGAAACCAGTGAACCTCACTGATTAAACCAGTGTTGGACTTTCACTGAGTCAACCAGTGAATTCTCACTGATTGCCAGTGACACACTTCTGGCTGTTTCAACCAGTGAGTTTTCACTGGTTCATTTTAAGAGAGCTCAATGCCTGTGACTTATAGTGATATATCCTTGTAAGCCACGCCGCGCCGCGTCGATGAAGGTGGTGTGACATTTTTTAAATCCGGTTTTGGACAATATGACAACTTTGTGATATCCTATCAGCACCATCCGTAATTTTTTTGGATGTCAGCTTATGCCCAGCAGGCAGGGGCATTGGTGGTTTATAAATTCTGAATACAACAAAATATTGTTCTATGAGTGCTAATATTATGTGCCGAAGTTTTAGCAAGATAAACGTCCCAGTAATTGTAACCGCAAGAGACTTCGTTGACTTCAAATGTTCAGAAAATTGTCTGTAAAGGATTACTTGAAAAATCACTGGTAATCACTGAAACCTTAAACATCATAGAATATTATAAAAAAAAATTTCTCAATATTTTAATTTATGAATAATTAAAAGTCACGGAATATTCATGACCCAGTAATCCTGATTTACAAAATGTCGATGTACGAGTAATCGTGAGTGGCTGTCCTAGTCTTCTTGAAACAGGATAACTATAAGCGATTTTTCTTTTTTTTTCTAAAAAACCGCAAGTGACTATAAAAATAAATTGTTTTATCAATTTGCACAAATTTTGTATTGAACTAATTTGGTTCATAGATCGAAAAAAATGTCCAAAAATGCCTCAAGAAATATTATTATAATTTATTATTGAATGAAATACTTATTTTTTGCTTTCAAACCCCAAAACTCACGAGTGCTGGGACCGTTCTGCTTACTGGAACGTCTACCTTATGTGTACTTTTATTCCATAAAAAGCATTAATATACATATCATCACCGGAAATAATACTCTTTGATGAAGTTAATATGTTTGGATATATGAGCAGAATAAACTTTTCTCGGTACTAACTTTGTTTTTTAAATTGTTACAAACTGTAGTCTAACAATCCAAATTGAAGACGACCAATTCATGAAAAGTTTGTTGCAAAAAAAGTCAAATTGAGGAAATTCAATCATTAATTTTTATTAATTGTGCAAACAAAATTAATATAGCTGCTTCTCACAAAAGGAATAATTACAATATTTGAATATCGATCTACACTGGAAAGCTCATTTAAGTGCGGTTTCGGTTTTGGTCCTAAATGGCCTTTACTTAAATCGAACACAACATTTGCTTGCTCCGAACGTAAACAGGCAGGGCTGCATGAATTATTTCTGATGAATTTGGATGCATGACGCAATCTGATGCAACTAATGCGCTGAGAGTGTGGCCTTCATGCTGTTTGTCATGATTGACTATGTACCGCCTCTCTTTCTGTCCCACGGTCCCCGCATCACTAAATTCCGAGGACAGAAATTCTAGGAACGATTTAAATGAGAGTTACTTAAATGGGATTCCCAGCGTATCAGTGGAAAAAATTTTTTTTACTACAGCTGAGACAGGATTTTAACACCCTTTTCATTAATCATAAGCATTTTAACAAAAATAATAATTTCAACTTCAAAAATAAAAGTAAAAATAAATATATATATTTAATAATAATAAACGATACTATTTTCTAGACCCTTAAATATGAAAATGCCGATTTTTATTTTCGAAAATTTTTCCGCCTATTCCCTTCAGCAAAACCATCTAAATCCAGCAACTTGCAATTCTCTTCATACGTATCAATAAAGACAAATTTGTTTCTACTACATTTTAACAGGTTTTTGCAGGCCGTTTTCCACTGATCTAAACATATTTTTATCAAAAATTATTACCTAACCCTCAAAAATGAAATAAAAGAACTGAAAATCACGGAAACTAATGGTTTCTCTGAAACAGAATAAATGACATTTAATTTCCCCAAAATAAAAAAACGTCATATTCAACATTTAAGTACTATAAATCATACAATCAAATTTTCTGTTACAGAATCAAGTTCACAAAGTGGACCTGGGCAAGTCCCCTTGGCGATTTTCCGTAGCCGCAAGAGTATTCCTCTTGGATATGGTATTTTCTATATGAGTGGAGAAAATCATAACATTCGCACTGATATAACCCGAAATATGCTCCCTATTAGTACGGTAGAAACAGAGGCCGGTAAAATTGTTGCTGTAATAGACGAAGATGGTTATGTTCGCTTAATGCATCGACTTGACCATTATGTTCAAATAAACCTATGCAATAGAAACCATATAACACCTTTATTGCGATCAGATATTCAGTTGCATCGTATTCCCGTTAACCGAAGATGGGTAGACTAATGTTTTCGTTAGCCATGAAGGAATCAATGATGTGTGATATACGCATAATTTCACCTCGAATTAGGGGAAAAAGTCTTTTTTCTGAATATATTGTTTTCACATTTTGCTTATAAAATTGTAACATTTAGAATGTAAGTTGTATTCGACTGTATAGATCTTAGAGTGTAATGGTGATATGTTGTTGTGTATTATTAAGATTCTAATTCAAGTTCGATGAAAAATGACATTTTGCATTAATAACACTATAATAAAGAATCACCGGCACTGGTAGGACAAGAGTTACAGTCTCGATGGATCCTTAAGGTAAATGTCCCAGTAATCGTGACGGTCCCAATAATCGTGAAACTTGGTTATAATTTGAATACATTCCTAAAAGATATGTTTAATGTAACATATATTGATAACACTCATTTATTTATAGCATTTCATAGTATCAAATAGAATATAAATGCATTAAAATTAAACAAAAAGCAAGAAAATTGACGTCACGATTACTGGGACGTTTACCTTAGAATGGCTTTCCAAGAAGTATGGTTCTGACAAAGCTCCAGTCGCTTCAGCCGCTTAGCAGTGTCTGTCCGAAAAATTGCATAGTCAAGTATGATTCGCTTCAACGCTAGGTTCACGGAGAAAAATGGATGTTTGAACGTAACATCTAGATCTTCAGGGTTAACATATTTTATATTTAACTATAGGACAGCAATCTAGATGTTCAAAGTTAGGATCTGTAGATATTAAAAAGTGAGATGTTACTCTAAAACATCCAAAATGTTCAACCTGAAATATCCGAAATATTACATGTAT
>CAKNYM010053077.1:644915-661206 GCA_932195095.1 Andricus curvator
CCTGAGGACGCGCTACGTAGTGGTGATAGGAAACCCACCGAGTAAATTGATTTGAAATTACCCATTTTAATTATTAATAACAACTTATATAAAAGATTGGTCAATATTCATATTCTTGATAGTGAAACACCATTTTCTACCCATTGATTTTGAATATAGAATTCAAGTCAGTTAACATCATGAAGGTATTTGTAGGATGTTTTTGTAAAAAAAAAGGAATTTTTTCTTTAAGAACATACGAATATGGTGAAATTGTTGATATAATTCGTTATTAACACTGACAATTTTTTGTTTTAAATTGCCATTCGCAGCAGGTTTTCAATAAGAAACATAATTTCTGTGTATAGCCATACAAATTTAACGGAATTCTTAATATAATTTATTAATCAAAAATATGAATGTCTGTATATAGCAGCTTTTTGCAGTTCGAAAAACATTGTGAAGTATTTGAAAATTATTTTTTATGAAGATAAAATATTTAATCCCAGAAAAGTTTGATAAATACGATATTTGTATCGGCGCATCGCATCGCCAACAGCCATACCACGCTGAAAAAACCAGTTCTCGTTAGATCACTGAAGTTAAGCAGCGTTGGGCGCGGTTAGCACTTGGATGGGTGACCATTCGAGAAAACTGAGTGCTGTTGGCACATCGTGGGTGTGGTGAGCCCACACTTGTAGTTATTTACTACAAGTTATCAACCTAGAAACACTACCCGAATCGGGTAGTGTCACGCCTACCCCGAAAGGGAAATGGCTTAATGGTATGCATCGAGTACTATTTATTTCTAATGTAATTGGCTTGTTAACACGAACTGACACGAACGGAAAAAAATACATGGGAAAATCATATATTTCTTGCATTTCTTGCATTACCAAAACATTTTACCCAAAATGAAAATGGAAATCGGCCTCGAGGGATTGATGCGGGATTTCATGCAGACTATTTTTTTTAACTTTAAAATCGCTCAAAAAATGTGTCCAGTAACTTAATTTGTACGCGAAATCCATTTCTGGACCCCTGCGCAGCAGCATAGGGGAGCGGCGCCTATAATGCAGCGCACAAAAAACTATCGTTCAATTTGAAGAATAGTGTAAGTGATATAGTATAAGGAGTGATTTCTCTCTCTCTCTCTCTATATATATATATATATAAATTAAAAATTTTAATTTTAGGTTTTCCTAAAAAGTGCACCTGCGCCAAGTTACCTACCATGTTGCCTAATGCGGCGCAGTGCTTAGCGGTCTTGTAATGGTAAATCAAAAAGAACTTTTTACAGTAAAACAAACGCCAGACCACAGTGCCAGTGATTCGCTAGTATAGTTTTATTAATGCCAAATATCATCTTTAATCCAAAGTCAAATTAGAATCTGAATAGTAATTCACAGCTACATATTACAACTACGCTTAGATCCATCACAGAAAAAACTAAGAATAAAATTTGTTGCAGGAAATTTTTTAGAGCGATAAAGTTTTGTTCAGCCAACTTCGCGTCTTTCAAAATACATGTGCTTGTAATGGAAAAACAAAAGAAACTTTAACCGATATTTGTGTAAAGTTTATCCTCTGAAGTTAATTTTTGTTGCAAAGAATCTTTCGTCGGAAATCGATGTAAAGTTTATCTTCTGTTTTTTCTGTGATATGCATTTGAACAAAACTTACATTCTAAATGTTACACTTTTATAAGCAAAATGTGAAAACAATATAGTTCAGGAAAAATACTTTTTTCCTTAATTCGAGGTAAAAATGTGCTTATATTACTTATAATTGGTTCCTTTATGGCTAAAGAAAACATTAGTCTACCCATCTTTGGTTAACTGGAATTTTAAAGTACTTAATTTCTCCAGGGTTCATAGGTATTACATGGTTGCTGTTGTCGAGATTTATTAGAACATAATGGGTTAGTCGATGCATTATACGAACAAAACCATCTCCGTCTATTATAGCAACGATTTTACCGGTCACTGTTTCTACCGTCCCAATAGGGAGCATATTTTGAGTTATTTCAGTGCGAATATCATCATGTTCTCCTCCCATATAGAAAATACCATATCCAAGAGGAATACACTTGCGGCTACGAAAAAGCTCCGGTGGGGTTTGCCCAGGTCGTCTCTGTGAACTTATTTCTGCAAGAAAAAATTGAAGTGGATTATTGTTAGTACTTAAGATGGTGAAAATAAAAATGCCATTTTTTTTTGAGATATTAAAATATGTCGTTCATTTTGTTTCAGTGAAGCCATCTGTTTCCGCAATTTTGAGCTCTTTTGTTTTATTTTTGAAGGTGAAGTAATAAGTTCGTCAAAATACGTTAATGATCAGTGATAAAGGGTGAAAAAAATCCCATGCAAAATGTAGTAGAAAAAAATTTCGTTTTAGTGATTCTTATTAATAGAGTTGCAAGTTATTGGAACCAGATGCTAATACCACAGGCCCACAAAAAAAGGTGCTTTGCGCGAGGGGTCAGAGTATGGTATCTTTATGAATTTTGGTGCGCTGAATACGAAACTAACATCAGATTTCCCCCAACACCTCAGGGTTTTCCCTAGACGCGGAAAATTTCCAAGAAAATCAGCTTTGTCGGGAATGAAATAACGTTTGGTATTGAAATCCTTGGAAACATGTCAGAGCATAATATCTTTATGTATATTTGGTGGGCCGAATACGAATCTAATATTATATTTCCCCCAGCACGTCAGAGTTTATCCTAGACGCGGAAAATTTACTAGAAAATCAGCTTTTTTGAATATGAAATTACCCTCGGAATTGACATCCTCTGAAAACAAGTCAGGCATGATATCTTTATGTATTTTGGTTTGCTAAATATGAATCTGACATTGGTTTTCTCGTGGCACCTCAGGGTTTTTCCTAGACGCGGAAAATTTCCTAGAAAATCAGCCTTGTCGGGTATGAAATAACGCTTGGTATTGAAATCGTCTAAAAATAGGTCAGACATGATACCTTTATGTATTTTGGTTGTACTGAATACGAATCTGACATTAATCCCGCCCTTCTTATTTTTATCGCAATAATCTAGCAATTGGTGATTACTGGGGTCTTGTTCTTCTCCGCGCGAGCAAGTGTATGTCTAACCGAATATTCCACTTCATTTATTATATTATTCCCGTCTCTACTCTAAATAGTGACCAGTTAGTGGTAACTTTCCAAATCTAAATTACTGAGCAGAAAACTACTAACTGAAATAGTGTGAAGTCATTCAATATTTGCTTTAGTAAGTATTTCTATTAATAATTAGTAGAAATACATACCGAAACAAATGGTAAACGATTTCGAACAGTATTAATTGGTTTTTGTTTTCTACTAATTTTTCTAATTTCTATTAATTAAGTTAATGTACTATAATAAAAAATGAATTAAAACCACAGATATCATAATATTATATTATTATATTTACCAATTGAATTGAAGAATACTATAAAGGTGAAGAGTAGAGTACCAATTATGACCCTCATTTTCTATAAATAAGCAAACTAGTTTTTGGAGAATTTTTTTAATAATCTGACTAATGAATATTGTAATATTTGATTCAAGTATATATACTCTAGTCGTTATCGCATTTATGCTTTTAAATTATTACACTTGCACATATTGGTAACATGGATTAGAGTGGGGACGAAATTGCGTTTTTGAAGATATTTGTCAGTATCGTGGTATTGGAACACATATATTCTCAAGTACCATTTTGGTTTCGAAGGTCAATTAGATTATTAGAATGCTGCAAACAGTTCTTGGCATAATAAGTTGAACCGTTTTTCTTCATATATAAATATTAAAAGATGTATCCTCTTACATTAACGCAGAAACTCTGTGTCATTTTGGCCTTCAAAAATTTGCAGAAAATAGTTCATTAAACTTTGAAGACGTTTTTTGTTGACATTTTTCACCAAATAATTTTTTATTCTTCCGTTTGAATCTATGTTGTATCAATCTTCGCAAATCAATTCACTTGTATGCATCGAACGCAAATAAATTGTGTATTGATTAATTTACTTTTTATTAGGGGTGTGCAAAAAACAAATAATTCTATCAGAAAATAAATTTACTGATTTTAAATGTTTTATTTTCAGAACGTATATTTAATTTTTGTTTATTTTTCTTTCATATTGGTGAAACGCAAGGTATAATGCGTGAAAAAATCCTAATTTTGACAGTTACATGTGCCTACAAAATATGGTTTCGTAGCCTATTTAAATATATTTTTTAATATGCTTAAATTTTATATTTTTGATTTACTTAGAAGAGGATTTTGTGATAGCTGGCTTTGAGTTAGTACTTTTGCCCTTTTGAAGTTCCAAATTTCGGTGGTTATGCACTTTTGAAATCACAAATTTTGGCACTTATGCCCTTTCAGAATTTCAAACATTGGCGCTTATGCTTTTTTGCAGTGCGAAATTTGGGGACTTATGTTTTTTTTGTTGGAATTTCAAAATTGCAGCGCTGATGTTCTTTTCGAAAATTAAAATTTTGGTGCTTATGGCCTTTTGGAATTCGAAACTTTGGCGCTTATACCCTTTCGAACATCCAAGCTTTGAAGGCTTATGCCCCATTGGACTTCCAAACATTAGCACTTATGCTTTTTTGGATTTCACATTGTAGCGCTAATGTTCTTTTAGAAATTCCAAAATAATGGCGCTTGTAGTCTTTTGGAATTCAAAACTTTGCCATATTTATACCCTTTTGGAGTTCCAAAATCTGGCGCTTATGCCATTTTTTACTTCCAGACATTGGCACTTATGTCCTCCTGAATTTCCAAATATTAGCGCCTTTTGGAATTTTAAACTTTGGCGCTTATGCCGTTTTGAAATTCCAAATTTTTTCCCTTATTTCACAGAATTATAATAAATAAACAAGTGCGCCTGGGCAGGAATAAATGAATGTTGGAAAAAAACATATGTAAGTAGTATGAGTGTATGGTATGTGTTTTCAATAACTAGCTATTGGATATTGGCCAATGACACATATTTACTTTTTGAATAATTCTCAATAAACTCGAAAATTCAAATTTTGATTGAACAAAAAAAAAATGAAAAATCAAAAATTCAATTTTGCGGTCAAACTATAAGATACGAAAAAAGATGATAAGGCAAAAATTATGGATTCAAAAAAGATCTACATATTTATTGAAAAGCACTTTCTGATAGGATGCGTAGTTTTTTTTTTAATAGTAAAAAATGAACTTATATCTACAAATTTTCTTAGAATCACTTTACGCTAGGATGCGTATTTTTCATTCAAAATAGTAAAAAATAACATTGAAAATGAACAAATTCAATTTATGGAAAACGACACAAGTTGCAATGTATACCAGTAAGCCATTTCCATTTCAGGGTAGGCGTGACACTACCCGATGCGGGTAGTGATACTAGGTGGATAGTTTTCTTGTAGTTATAAATAACTGCAAGTTTGGGCTCACCACACCCATAATATGCCAACAGCACACAGTATTTTCGAATGGTCACCCATCCAAGTACTAACCGCGCTCAACGCTGCTTAACTTCAGTGATCTGACGAGAACTGGTTTTTTCAGCGTGGCATGGCCGTTGGCAATAAAATGTATAATATTTTTTTATAGGTTGTGCTCTTTCCTAACTATAAAAAAATCAATGAAAATACGTATGTTTCAATACCAATGCATGTTATGAATTGTAATAATATGAATTTATTGGATACATTTTTCAGGGTAGCTGAGAATAAAATTTAATGCAAAATAAGGAACAAATATTAAAGTAATCATGGTAAATCAAATTTGTACTTTATTTTGTAACATCTGAATTAGCAATCTCAGGCTGAGGTACATAAATAAATCTAATATACATTTGATATAATAGTATTGAACATAATGTAGAAGAATTCGCATTTGGGACAAAATCGAGTGCGAAGCACGAGGTACGTGATGAGAATGTTTTCGTTAAAGCCGAAGGAGCTTTAACAAAAGTGAATTCACAATCACCAAATTACAATTGTCGATGCTTTGAGCTTTAATTTTAAAATGCCTGTGCACAAATATGGGAGGAGTACTAGAACCGAACGCGTAGTGCGAGGTAAATACATTATCTAGCGCGAAGCGCAAAAACCAAATCAATAATTTTTCATTCTAATTATGAGCAATGTTCGTAATTTGAATAGAAAATCGGTTATGCTTAACATAGTTCTTATTCACATCAAAAGTACTGGTCTACGCTCACCGCCTTTTAATGAAAAAAAGCTAACAGTTTATTTTTCTTTTTAGAAACGTGACTTTTATCAGTTTTGACCTTGAAAATTATAATTTTAGGAATTTGCATGGCTATATACGTAATTCTCTTTTATTTCGTATTTCGCTTTTCGTGGAAAACAACCCGTAAACAGCTTCCTTGCCGGCGCTGGCGTCGGCCAGGTTGTTCGTTGCCGGCGTCACGTCGGGCAGTGTAGACTCCACCTATTTTAAAATGAGTCTTGCGTTTCTTGGTCCTTTTTTGATACACATTTCTTATAAACTATTTTTCTGCATACTTTTATGCCCTGGCATACAACTTTAGCTTCCTTTAAGTCCATACATATTATCATGCTAATCTTACTTATACGCAAAAAGGCTTAGTATAACGTCCGCGGATGTTAGATAAACTTCAATTACGTGGAAGTCTTACCTGAAAAAAAAATAATTTGACAAATTTGTGTTCGCAAGCTATGGGCTTTTTTCCAGTGCGTTGCTGAAGGCAAAAAAGCGTTCACGGATTGCAAAACTCCTTTTAAACATTCTAATTTTTAATATGAAAATTTGGGCATATATTTCCTCCTTTTATCAAATCGGGATGGCTAAAAATGGATAAACGGTGGAGATTGCACCTTTGCATTATCGCCTTCAAGGTGTTATGACGCAGGACACCAATATATCTGCATAATTTCATGCCATGTGCCCGTAATGAGGAAAATCTACCTAAAAAACCACTTGTTGCGATATCGGACAATAAATTTTCGGACTCTCCTGCCCGCACCGCTAAAGCAGATGCGAAATTTTCGAATCTCGTTGACAAACAATGAATTCCGAAATTATAAGGAATTTTTATCACAGTATTGGCAATACCCTGTAAATCGATTTTTTTAAATGCGTGGTGGTATTTAGTTGATATAAATCAATAGAATATTTGAAGGATTGCAGTACAGCAGTATAGATAACCAAATTTTTTTCCGAAAATGGGCTTTTTGCATAAAAAATTCTTAAAAAATCAAATATATGTTGTGTTAAAAGAATTTGTTCAAAAACTCATTTTTAATATAGTAATAAAAAGATTGGCAATTCAGAACCAGATAACTTATTCTCCGTGCTTGTCTCTCATCTTCTTTTTTAATTTCCTAACCTATTACCTTTTTTAAAACGTTTTTGTGATCAACTTCCTCTTCATACAAGTTTTTAAATGCAGTAAAATAATAGAAAACTTCTTTTTTCAAAGAAAAAGCCCTTAAATAAAACTATTTGCCGTTTTTTTCAGCACCAATCAAATTCCAAACTAAAATCTTAAACCTTCATTTTCTACAAAGAGCCACTTTTATAAGTTTTTTTCGCTTAACTTTTTGCCTTGCGATCAGAAACAATATTTCTGAAAATTAGTGTCGATTATTTATAAAGAAACCTTTCTTATTTTTATAGAACTTTCAACGAAAAATCGTCTGTCACAGTGCGATACCGTCACACTAAATGTTTATTTTTCCGGAGCAGAATAATTTTCTTGGATGAAAACTTTTTTATTCTTATTCAGCCTCCCCATAATCCGGAAACCAGTTTTTATTATTTTTTCAAATTGAAAAATAGATCTATTTTTCTCCGTACGTAAAATGATTCCTCTTGGATATGGTATTTTCTACATGGGAGGAGAAAATCATAACATTCGCACTGAAATAATCCAAAATATGCTCCCTCTTGGGACGGTAGAAATAGTTACCGGTAGAATCGTTGCTATAATATACGAGGATGGTTATGTTAGTATAATGCATTGACTTGATCATGTTGAAGTAAACCTATGCAACAGAAACCATATGATAGCTATTTGACTTAGAGATATTGAGTTTTCAAGAGTTCCCGCTGAAAAAAATGGGTGGACTTCTGTTCTCGTTAAGCATGAAGAAGTCAATAATGTGTATTATTAGCACGAATTAAGGAAAAAGGTATTTTTTCTTGATATATTTTTTTACATTTTGCTTATAAAATTGTAACATTCAGAATGTAAGTTTTGTTTGCACGTATATGGATCTAAGTGTAGTGTTGATATGTTGCTGTGAATTATCAGTTATCACATATATATTACATAGAAGGTGAATTCAAATTTTAAGATTTCTTAATCTTAATATTTGACATAATTATACAAAATACTAAGAAAAAAAAAGGTTTGATGAAAGATAAAAAAGGGATATAAAATAATCTGGTATCGTAGCCTTAAAACTAGTCACCATAGCGCTTATATCACGTTCATATTTTGGCTTAAATTAAGCCCACCCAAATATTATTTTTTTCAAATAATGTCGACAAAATGAATTTTTTAAATCTGAAAAGTACAATAAACCATAAACATGTGGCAAGATTTGAACTGCGCCGTACACTCAGAAAAAGATTTGGTTGAATGAACAAAATTTTGGTTGAATCAGCCCTAGAATATGGTTGTTATATGGACAAAAAAGTATTTGGTTGACCAAAGACAATTTTTTGGTTATTAAAATTTGGTTGATTATGCCATATAGTTTGTATGATCCAAGCAAATATTTTAATTGTTCCAAGTAAAACTTTTGTTTAATTTAAGCAAATATTTTTCACAACTTGTGTCCGGAAATTTCCATATTTGACGTCCGTAGAGCATGACGAATGTCGCCAATTTCTCGCGACATTTTTTGTTCACTTGTAAAGAAAATGGGATATTCTCAATGGCTGCCTGCAGAAAGTCCACAAGAGTGAAAGAGATAGAAAATGATGTTATCTCTCTTGATATTTTCGAAAGTCTCGATTTCATGTCGTCTGTTCGGATGTGCTTGGAGATCCACAGCCAACTTCAATTTACTTTGAAAAATGGCGTTGTCTTCAGATAATACGGGAGAAAAAACGAATCGACCTCAACTACCGCAACATTTTTGGGATTTCGCTCATGCTCTATGGACGCCGAATATCGAATTTTCCGTACACTCGTTGTGAAAAATAGTATGCACAACGAATTGGGGATCGACAGATTCACCATGGACAAGAAGTGGACAGCACAAGACCGCATGAATCGGGCTTGCGCCATCAACTTCATGCTCCTGGTGGTAAAGCTCCCGATCCCCAACTTGTTATGCAATATAAGGTAAATGCACTAGTGATCGTCACCTTAAGCCAAATTGCAAATTAAGAACGCTTATAATTGTATTTGAAACACAATTCTCATTTCCACATAGGGCTTAGCCGATTATAGCAGATATAGAAAAACTCAATTTTGATCACTTC
This sequence comes from Andricus curvator, assembly GCA_932195095.1. Classification (NCBI taxonomy): domain Eukaryota; kingdom Metazoa; phylum Arthropoda; class Insecta; order Hymenoptera; family Cynipidae; genus Andricus; species Andricus curvator. The sequence goes on from CAKNYM010053077.1 coordinate 654,379, forward strand.
TCATGATATTTGATTGGAGTCAATTTTTATTCACGATAAAAATTCAAATTATGCAAATGCGTTAGTTATCGTCAGGCACGTAACCAAGTATTAAAACAAGAAAAGTATACTAATTTGATAGAAGGATATTTAAACTGACCTAAAATGACATCCTTTATCATACGCGGCAAGAGCGAGTCTTGTTATACGAAAAATACTGGGCCATCTGACGATAACTAATGCAGTGACGATTACCAGTCCATTTACCTTACTACTGCTTCATCCAAGAGAATATTTCAGTTATCTCAAGTAAGTATTTTTGCTAGTCTAAGAAAATATTTTGGTAGATTTAACCGAAGTTTGTAGTTCATCTAACCATAAAGGACTGATCACAATTTATATTGTAAATGGCTTACCATAGAATTGTGTCATCTTGTGTGAATTATTTGGTAGTTTATTCAACTATTACTATGGTCAGACCACATCTAGAGTATGCGTCCGTTATCTGGTCTCCACAATATATGATATGTAAAATCAGGCTAGAAAGAGTTCAGAATCGTTTTCTGCGATTTGCAGCAAGACAATTAGGAATGCCAATGAGTAGATTCGAACATGATTATAGTGCGATTAGATCACTACTTAACATTACTAAGATTAGTGTTTTCGAGTTCGAAGATCTAAGTTTTTTCTATAATATCTTGAACGGTAACAATGATTGTCCAACGTTGTTAGCTGAGATTTCTCTCCATGCTTCTGCTAAAGAACTGCGTAATAAGATGTTGTTCAAAACGAGTGGTCATCGAACAAACTATGGTCGCAATGCTGTAATCTCCAGACTATGTAGGAATGCTAATTTATTTTCTGACTCAATAGATTTTTTTGATATTTCTCAGTTGAGCTTTCGACTAGCTCTGCGGAATGTTATAAGCGTAATGGACAATAGCGCGGCATAATAGAGTCTATGCTAGTTATACAACCAACTTACATCTTATTTACATCTACGTTAAAATTTGTATGTGTATATTATATTATATTATACTAGCCCTATACAACTGGCAATAATGCAGTCAATGATATGATATACTATTTTAGCTTAAGCCATTTTTTCCTTTTTTTTATTACTTCAATTCTATTATGTTCTTAATTAATTTCCTTAATAATTCCTTAAAAGTTAATTTCCTAAATAAATAAATTACTAAATATCACAAGACAACACAATTCCACGACAAGACATTTGCAATATAAATTGTGCAGGATACTTTGTTTATTTGATTCGCAAAATCGTTCTCCTCTTTTACAAAAAAACTTAATCACGCAATCATAGGTAATCCAACAGATTCAAGTAATCTTGCGTATTTTTCACATAACCAATTAATCCCAATCGATTCTGTTTCCAGATCACTTATTTTGATAAGGATCAGTCATCTTGAATTGGAGTATATGCGATCGTACCAAGTCCATGCGTCCGTGACTTTTAAGATGCTTTGAACAAAATATTTTGGTTGAATCAACAAAATCTTTTGCTTCATTCTAGTAAAATGCTCTCTTAAATTATTTGATAGATCCAACCAAAAAATGTTGTTGAATCAATTAAATATTTTCTAAAATCATCAAAACAATTCAACCAAAAACTCTGATTGACTGAAGCAAACGAATTTGGTCAATTGAACTAAAATTTTGTTCATTTAGCCAAAATTATTTCTGAAGTCAACCCAATACAGTCAACAAAACGATTTTCTTGAATAAAGAAAATTTGTTTTCTGGGTGTAGCCGACTATACTTCCCTGGATGATATAGGAACTTGTGAATGCTAATATCTACATTACTTTTACTTACATCTGGGTATAATTTATTCATGGAGAATCTCACACTTAATCTGAAGGAATTAAATTGATATGCAAGAGAATGATATAACGATGTAACAGTCTTTTGTTTCTTCACATTGATACAGATTTTCGTATCCATTGAATTGAGCTGCAGCACTTTTGTTACTTTAGGATTTACCGGCTCATGTTTGTGATGGCAAAGGTTCAAGTTTTTGTTTCATTAATCATATAAACCAAATGTTCCCTCAATGTTCACTTTTTACAGAATGCATCACTTGTTAAATTTAATGTTTATCTTTCTTTCACAGTCTCTGTCTAGAGCTTATGTGGTCGCAAAAGCAATAGCAAAAATTTCCACAAAACACACCGTCTGGCTGTCTTTGAACCTTTTCATACGTAATATCTTCATATTTATCCTTACATAATAATCAATTAACGATTTCTTAATCTTTTGAATGTTATTAAATATTAAAAATATCATAAACATGCACATATTTTGAATCATAATACATGCATTCCCAATAGCAACGAGTTGCTTTTAAACTGAATACAATTTTAATATGCTTTTTTGCCTTTCTCTGCAATGCTCAGGCCACTGTTAAAAACTATTATCTTGAGGCAATCATTTTGTTTTTGATTTCAAAAAATAACATATTCTTGGATACAATCATCCACTAACATACTGTTTGTTTTAAATAGGAATTTGCAGTTAATGATGGTTACCACACTATAAAAACTAGAGATCTCTTTTTTACGGTATGAGTTTTTGCGTGTTCTGTTTTGAATATGATAACTTCATGCTGTTATATTTAATATAAAACAGATGAATCTAGGTTCACACTAGTGGTCTCATTTTAGTACCATTCCAGACTGTTTTTTCTGAATCTTGTTTCAATACCCGAAATTAGTTCTTAAATAATACTTTTCTTTACAATGTATTATCATTATATATATATATATATATATATATATATATATACCATTAAACCATTTCCCTTTCAGGGTAGGCGTGACACTACCCGATTCGGGTAGTGTTTCTAGGTTTTTCTTGTAGTTATAGATAACTACAAGTGTGGGCTCACCACACCCACGATGTGCCAACAGCACTCATGTCAGTATTCTTGAATGGTCACCCATCCAAGTACTAACCGCGTCCAACGCTGCTTAACTTCAGTGATCTGACGAGAACTGGGGTTTTCAGCGTGGTATGGCCGTTGGCCATTAGTATTTAAAAATCAAAAACAGAATTTATGCTTCAGGACACAATTGTTTAACAGCGGCCTGAGCATTATGGCACGGACCAAAAGAGCATATTCAAATTTAGTCAGTATAAAATCAGCTCGTGGCTATTGGAAATGCATTTATTATGATTCAAAATTCGTGTTTGTGAGTTTACGATAATAGAAATAATCTGAAAAAATTCATGAAGCTACTTCAAATATTTCACAGCCAATTACCATTGGAGAAATTTTAAAATATAGGATGTAGCTAGTCGTCCCGAAAAATTGGGGGAGTTGGAAAAGGGGATGGACTAGTCGCCCCAAAAATTCAGGACGACTAGCCAAGTTTATGAAAAATACTTCACTACTTATCCCGAATTTCGGGACGACGAGACACTCCGTAAAATATAACAAATCGTTTTTTCGTACATAAATATACAATCATACCATCTTTAGTTAAAATTTAGATAATTAAGTGATTTCAATTTGAGACTGTTATTTGTAAACTATCTGTAATTATTTGCAATTTCCGGGTTTTGAACTGTTTTGTCTTTCTCCTGTTTCTGTCTCTGTTTTGTCACACCTGAGTGAGCACCGAACATCTCCCCGCAGCTCCTCTCATCCATACTCGCGGCGTGGCGTCAATTCTCGGAAGACTCCAATCCAGGGGTCTCAAATCCGATATTGACTGTAATTTAAATTCCATTTGATATTATAAAATGTTGTAAATGAATGAGCTTCATCATCAAATGTTACTTTCAACATATTTTTTAACAATGTATTTAAATTATAACCAAGTTTTACGATTATTGGGTCCGTCGGGATTACTGTGACATTGCGACGGCTCCACTGCTGCAGAGAGCTCAAGCTCTGGTTCATTCTGTATACAGAACCAACTCGCGTTCTGTCCACATACAGCTTTAACTAATTATTTTTCATTGTTTATTTTTTATGACAGCATAAATAAATAGATCATTTCACGTCGTCTGGTAAAATATCACACAATTCTGTGCAATATTAAAGGAGAATATAATAAAAACAACTAAATAGGTTACTTTTTCAATTTCACAGCGAGAATGCTCCAACTCAGGTAGAGAAATTTAGAAGCAGGCCTGCAAACATACATGGACGAAATAATTATTGAAAGCAGTGTGAAATGTGCAAAGATAAAAGTTTTCAGTATAAAGCACTATATTCAAAAATGAAAGTTTACATCGTAGGTCTATGTTTATAACCCTGATACAAAATCTTTCAAAATATATGATTGACTGATGAGTTGACCACCCTGCGGGCTATACGTAATTATCACTTGACCACGTGTTGCTTTATGAATTTGAGATTCATATTAAATCCATGTTCGTTCTGCGTGTGAAGTGCTTATAATGTTTGTTTTTTTATAATAAAAAAATGAATCTCAATAATCTTATAATTCCGTCTGTATTTATTTTCTACCTCATTGTTGTGAATTTTGGCACATTGGCAGGAAAGCATATCAAATATATGAAACATATATAAATGTGCCAATATTTAAATAAAAAAAAGCTTTCCCATTCCTTGAAATACTACTTCTAGAAAAATTGTGTGTTTATTCTATTGATTACTTGAAGTAATAATTAAAATGATTGACCATGGGGAAAAGGCATTGCTTAGTTATAACCTTAATCATACTATCAAATATTTTTATTGGCAAATAGTTTTTAACCGCAGTCAGATAAAAACATAAGCTATCTATAAATACCGTTTTTATGATTTTGTACCATGTGTATAGGTATAAGGTAGATAGATGTATAGGTGTAAGGAATGGTTTTAATACATGGTGCTAATTATAAAATAATAAATATATTTTTTATTAATATTGCAAATGCTGCCCTTTTGCTTAGAAGAAACCTTTTAATTTGCGGTGTAATTTCCGGAAGAGAGTAGTAATCTGCTACCAGCTGTCTGTTTTCCATAGAACTCGATATCGAGAGACTCGGCGACTTATACAGAAGGAGGGAAGACCGTGTAGTTATTCCCCATTTTTTTGCAGATGCTACCTTTTCCCTTAGAAATAATTTCCGAGACGTTTAGTTGCTACCTTTTAAGCTGACGATGCAATAATTAATTTCGACAATATTAACAATTCAAACAAATTATTTAGAGAGATCGAGAGATCTCTCCTCAACAAGTTCAGTGATATAAAAAACTCATTTTTCGATTTTTTGCACTTACTGCCTTTTTCCTTAGAACGGCAGTAAGTTCATGTCGAAGATGTCAATTAAATGTTCAAATAAATCGCAAAATTCTATTTTAATGTTTGTTTTATAAATGAAGTTCAATTTTGAGTATGGGGCAACATCCTAGTAAGTGACAAAAAATGTCTTTTTTTCCGTATTCAGGAAAAGATGAGTCCTACTTTCTTTCCGGCATGGCTTAAGAATTTTAATATTATCCTGCTTCAGTAATTTTATACACTTCCAAAGCTTTATTTCTTATTTCTATCGCAAAAATCTATCAGTTGGCGATTACTAGTGTCTTGGCGATAACTGTGAAAAATATTTTGACATATTTAAAATTTAGAAACTGCGCGGCGCTGCTTGGTGAACTGCTCTAAATCTGAATTACTTAGTAAAAAACTACATACTGAAATAGTGTGAATTCGATCATTATTTGCTTTAGTAAGCATTTCTATTGATATAATTAGTAGATATGCTTACTGAAATAATTGGTAAATGACTTCGAACAGTTTCAATTAGTTTTATTTTTGTACTAATTCTGCGAATGCCTACTGAGTTAATATACTGCAATGAAAAAAGTAACTAAAACTACAGCTATTATAATATTATATTATTATATTTACCGACGGAATTGAAGAGTTGAGTGCCAATTATGACCCTCATTTTCTTTACGGAAGCAAACTTGTTATGGGAGAATTAGGTAGGTATTATATTATTATGTGAATATTGTTATATGAATATTATAATGTTTCATTCGATTATATACTATGGATGTTATCTCATTCGTCCTTTAAAATTATACAACTTCAACATATTTGTAGGCTGGATTAAAGTGGTGATGAAAATGGGTGTTTGGAGATATTTGTCAGTATCCTGGAATTGAAACACATAAATTCTAAAGATTATTTTGGACCCGAAGGTTAATTAGAACGCTGCAAATAGTTCTTGGAATAATGCGTTGAGCCTTTTTTCTTCATATAATAAAATTAATAGATTTATATTTTTACATTATCGCAAAATTCTGTGTTATTTTGACTTTGACCACTTTCCAAAAAAAGATAATTAAACTGTGAAGACATTTTTTTATGAGATTTTTCACCAAACAGTTTTTTATTCGTCAGCTGAAATCAATGTTTTACAAATCGTTGTAAAATGATTTGCTCTGTGAGTATGTTAGGATTGAATGTTCCGATGAGAATACGAAGTTCTATCAAATTTTAGTTGACTACCCCCCCCCCCCCGCACAGTGGGGCAAAAAAAGTTTCTGTGGACAAATTGATATTCAGAAGCCACTTTTTAACCGATTTAAACGTTTTTTTTTAAATTAAACCTAATAAAATTTTGCATAAATCTGTCATGGCAAATTTTGGAAACAGTTTTTTGTTTTTTTTTTATTTTATAACAAAAATGGAAAAAAACAAAAAAAAATTTTCAAAAAAGTATCGGTTTTCGGGAAATACTTGGATTCAATTCGAAATACCTAGAATCAATAAAGCAACTATCCATAAAAGTTGTCTGATAACTTAGCAATTGTTAAAAAATTTATTGAATTTGTTATAAACAAATAGGTGGGTGAAAATGGATTCA
>CAKNYM010053077.1:671206-714685 GCA_932195095.1 Andricus curvator
AAGATCTCTTTCAACAGCGAAACAGCGCCTTGAACGGCGAGTAAAGTCGATTCAGGAAAATACCACCTTTTCTACTCATCCCTCCCGTCTGTTCAATAAAACGTCACGTACCGTTAAAAATCCGCCTAGTCGAGAAGAGATTCAAGTCTTCTGGGAACAAGTATATGGAGATACTTATCAGCTAAATGAAGAAGCTTCAGATATATCACTCTTTCGTAACTTTTGCCAAAGGCAAAGGTTACAAGGTCCAAAGGAAGAGTGTCCACTAATTACTGCTGAAGAAGTGAAGAAAGTTATCGCTAAAACTGAGAACTTTTCAGCGCCAGGGCCAGATAAAATCAACAACTTTTGATGGAAGAAGTTTACTTCTACGAACCAACATCTAGCTCGTATAATTACTACTTTCTTAACCGGAGAACAACCCGTCCCGCAGTGGCTAGTGGAAGCACGCACGGTATTGACCCCTAAGACCGGAGATTTGTCGAGTCCAAAGAACTACAGGCCCATAGCTTGTTTAAACACCAGCTACAAGCTATTCACTGGTATCCTCAAAGAGAGGATATTAACATCTATCGAGCCGGTATGGAGTGCAATAGTTGAACAACGTTGGTGCCAGAGAGGTCTGGCAGGTTGCAGGGAGAACCTGTTAATAGACAGGTGTATTATCCAGGACTCGATCAGGTATTGACGCAATCTGTCCATGGCTTGGATTGACTACCGTAAGGCATTCGATAACACGAACCATGAGCTACTTATTAAGCTCATTGAGTGCATGGAGGTGCATCCAAAAATAGTGAGATGCATAAAAGAGCTTTTGCTCTTGTGGCCGACAAGATTTGTCATAACATCTGACAAAAGACAAGTGACTACAAGCTATAGCACATATAAGAAGGGGGTCTTCCAAGGAGACTCTCTAAGTCCGATACTTTTCTGCATCTCCCTCTTGCCTCTACCTATTGTGCTCAGAGGCAAAAGCTCTGGATACCTATGTGACCCGCCGAACAAAAGAGAATATAAGGTCAACCACCTTTTATACATGGACGACCTTAAACTCTGTGCTTCCTCGAAAGAGGACCTTAACATCCTTGTGGAGGCGGTAAATAGGTACTCTAAACCGATTGGCATGAGCTTCGGACTGGACAAGTGTGCCTGCGTCCACCTACGCCAAGGAAGACTAGAAACTACATCATCGCGTTACGAGAAACATATACATATCTTGGAATACCGCAGGCGGAAACCCAAGATGTGCGTGTGTTAAAAACGGCCCTTCGAAAAAGGTATCGCCAAATTCTCAGAAAAATTTGGGCTTCCGAATTATCTGGAAAGAATAAGATCCAGGCGACCAATATGCTGGCCGTTCCTATACTGCTCTACACGTTTGGTGCAGTAAAATGGAACGTCGATGAGTTGAAGCAACTTGTCCGAAGCACACGCAAGATGGTGACAATCCATCGAAGTCATCATCCTAGATCTTCCGTACCTCGAATACACCTCCCTCGAGATAAAGGGGGTAGAGGCTTGCTAAGCTTAGAGTGTCTTCATCGAAGAACGGTTCTGGCTACAGCCTGCTCAGTTCTAAATAGCACAGATTCTCTTATGCGAATCGTACATCAACGTGAAGTCGTCAATGCTGCGGCGTTTCTATACCCTGCCGCAGTTAGGGCCGCAGAGGAGCTTGGCCTCCCATTTGATTCCAGCGATACTACACATGGCCTAGCATTACTAACACCTTTGGTGCTCAAAAGTCATGTGCAGGAAGCAGAACATACGCTTCTACTAAGAGAACATGCTGTTAAGCCCCTTCATGGTGAATTCTACGGCATCATACGTAGAGAAGAGCTCTCGATGGGTCTGTCCAACATGTTTCTCAAGTCTGCTGGATTGAGATCCGAGACTGAGGGATTTATTTTTGCCTGTCAAGATGGCGTTATAGACACCTTTGTTTACCGCGAGCGCATAATGAATGTACCTGTAGGCAATACCAACTGCTGAGCGTGCAAGCAAAAGCCAGAAAGACTTTTACATGTTCTCAGTGGATGCTTAAAATATACACGCTACGCGTACATAGAGAGACACAATGCGGCTCTGAAAGTGTTATATTACCATCTTAGGAACTTCTATGGTTTTGATCTATTGCCCGTCTTGCCACACGCCCAGGGGGAACTCGAGTTCGTTGTCGAGAATGATCAGTGTAAGATCTACTGGAATTTCTTATTCTCCACCACTCAACGTATCAGTGCTACGAAGCCTGATATTGTCCTCCAAGATCCGAAGACCAAGATCATTTACGTGATTGAATTCTCGGCACCAGCCCATGGTAATATCACGGCAAAGGAGGAAGAAAAACGGGCGAAATATCAAGCACTTCTTTTCGAGCTGAGCAGGCTGTAGCAAGGCTACAAAGCCCATCTTGTAGTCTCATAATCGGCTGTCTTGGAGGTATGAAAGCTTCATTTCTTGGCAAACTGAACAAAATCCCGGCTTGTCAGCGTCAGACTCAGTCCATCGCAAGCCTAATGCAAAAGGCTGCTCTTCTGGGATCACTTCATCTAATCCGTCAACACTGTTCCTCGTCACATTCTATAAAGATTGGTAGCTCTTAAAAAGTATCCAGAGGTGAAACTTTCATCCCCAACTGTGCCGTCTGTCGCGTAAGGTTATCCGCGGCTACCTTCTGGGATAGAAGGAGTAGGAGTGAGTGCCGTACACGTTCAAGTTGCGTCGAGATTGGTAGCTTCAAGGAAAGTTGATCGTAGCTTCCGGAGCCTACAACTTCTCATCCTATAATCACAACTATACCAACTATTCAAAATGAAAGCGGAACAGCAGGTTCCTATTGGTGAACTCCCTTTAGAAGATGTGGAAAACGAAGTCATGATTAAAGCTGAAGGCATAGGTGCTAGGGAAACTGAACATCAAGTACCGGATCCATCAGAACCACATCCGGATTGGGATACCTGAACAGCAAGGTTCTACCTATGCATTTGAACGCAACACTAACGCGTTAGAGGTGCAAACTCTTGTGTACTGTGTAGCTGTAGCAACCGTTAGAACGTTGGGCCGCAGAACTAGTCCTACAAATGCAGTCTTTGCCCAAGGAAGAGATCGAGATCCACCATAGAAGATCAGGCTGGATATGGATGTCAGTAAAGTAAGTTGCAAATTGGGTCGATTGACTCCATATAAGGAAGAAAATAGAACCAGAAAGCTGATATGCCATATTACTAATATCATTCACCCTCGGTTCATCGAGACATTGACAACAGCAATATTGGATGAGAATATAGACTCCCAACAACAGAGACTTGATGTTCTTACTGATAGAATGCGTCGGTACAAGAAAAGTAGCGCAAGAAGGCAACACAATCGAACCTTTCAGGCAGATGAAAGAAGGTTCTATCGTGAACTGAGTGTAAAGTAGAATAACCGGCAAGACACCGAAGTTCCTCAATTGGAAGACATGACTAAGTACTGGTTGGGTGTTTGGGGAAAAACTAACAAAAGCAATTTGCACACTGCGCGGTTCCAACTAGAGAAAGCATGAGCAAGCAATAACCCTGAGAAGAAGCTGCCTAACATCACAGCTTCAGATGTTTTAACAGTTTTGAAAAGGGCAAGTAACTGGAAAGCTCCAGGTTCAGACATGGTGCACAATTTCTGGTACAAGTACCTGACTAGTGTGCATCCTGCGTTGGCAAGGTGTTTTCAGAAGATCATCGAAAACCTAGATCTGATGCCAGACTTTATGCTCAAGGGTACTACGCATATGTTACCTAGAAAATCAGACGCTTGAAACCCATCTGAATTTAGACCTCACAACCATCACTGCACATAAGGTATATTCTCACTGCGACGAGAATTACATCCGAACAGAAGAACAAAAAGGATGTTTTAAAAACTCGTTGGGTTGCAATGATCTAGTCACCATAGACGCTATTACCGTGACCACATGACTGTTTGCTTGAAGTCTTAAAAATATACAAAATCTGCCCGCGCATCATCGTCGTTCTAAGTCGTACGATGATCCTTTGGGCTACAAGAATCAATTACTTTGACCATGGACAACCAAGGATAACTAGATTAACACGCATTACGACAGGTATCTTTCAAGGAGAGTCCTTTAGTGCACTGGGGTTCTGTTTAGCGTTAAACCCATTGAGCAAAAAAACACTACATAGCATGTCTCATAGGTTCCGAATACATGATAACAAGGATGGTCATCAAGTGACCCATCTTCTATACATGTATGACCTGAAGCTATACGCTAGTTCGGATCAGAAACTGCAGCAAGTGATCGGTGTGACAAAGCAGTTTTCCAATGATATCCACATGGAGTTTGCACTAGAAAAATGCAGTACAGTACATTTAACCAGAGGAGAATTAGGGACCGCAGAGCTAGAGAATGATTTCGAAAATGACATCGAGGCAATGGCTAAGGGCAAGTTATATAAATACCTGGGTATTCTCGAACCTAAAGGTATTCAGCATAGGATAGTTAAGAAAAGCCTAACGACTGCCTTCACTACAAGACTCAGATTGATTCTGAAGAGTTCTCCTAACTCGGCAAACAAAATCAGGGCAATCAACACCTATGCCATCCCTGTCCTTACGTACTCCTTTGGGCTCATCAAATGGTCTAACACCGACCTTGAAAGGTTAAACAGAATGGTCCACGTAGAAATAACGAAGCACTGAATGCACCACAGTAATTCGGCGTTTGAAAGGGTAGTACTACCACGATATAGAGGGATCTTGCGCTTTACAACACCATCTGTAAAGCTGATCTTGACTACACGCTCTTGAATTTGTCCTTAGAGGAGGCCTTGAATATCAGGGCAGAAATCATAGAGGAATTAGAAACGCAATGCAGATAGAAAGCCATCTACGGCGAGCACCCCAAAACGTCAGATCAACATGAAGTGGATAGTAAGGCATCCAATATTTGGCTGAGAAAGGCCATCCTGTATCTAGAAACGGGAGGATTCGTTATTGCGATTCAGGACAGGGTTGTCAGCACCAGAAAATATCGCAAACACGTGTTACATCAAGACGTGGTTGACCGGTGCCGATTATGTGAAGATACCAACGAATCCATTGAGCACATTATTGATGGTTGTCGCGTAATGGCTCAAAGAGAATATACGCACAGAGAGAATGATGTGACGGGCATTATACATCAACAACGTGCCCTAAACCTAGGGCTCTTAATAGAATTGATGCCTTTCTATAGATACATTCCAATGCCCGTTTTAGAACACGTTACTATGTTACTATCCAGACGGATCATGACATCCGAGCCAATTGACCTGACATCATGATGCGAGAAAAAAAAAGGTGGAAGAGTGTACATCATCGATATTGATTATCCACTTATCCGAAATTTGCAGGCAACCTATACAACCAAGGTCCACAAGTATACCGAGCTAACGCATGAAGTAAAGACAATATGGAGGAATTTGAAACATGCATCTATTCATCCTATTATGATTTCGGCTACAGGCAATGTGCACGCAAGATACACTGAACATCTTGAACATTTAGGAGTCAGTAGGGTACTGGCAGCAGCTCAGAAGGCGGTTTTATTAAATACCTGTCGCATTGTAAGAAACTTCCTAGACAATCAGGAAACAAGCGACTAAAACCTATGGAGTGATACAGAGTAGCTCTAAGAAAGTATTCAGAGGCGACTGCTGTCACCTCCAACAATCCCGGCCATTGTGTAAGCATAACGGCGGCAAAAGACGAACTGTAAACTACACCATGCTCCTAATTTTGTACCTCCAACATCATCGCAAATGAATTCAAACATCGTATTAAATTAACTAATAACATCCTTATGTTATCAGTCACTTGACTTAGTCCGTGGCTATGATGGCCCAGATGGTTAGACGCTCGGACTTCACGTTAGATGTCCGGGTTCGATCCCTGAGCCGGTATCTCTGGGAATTTTTCTACGTACCTTTACCGAGGTTCCAGTGGTTCGGATCGCAGCTTAAGCTGTAGGTCTCCTCATCATGTATTTGACTGCAACACAGTCCGTGAATGATGGGATAAAAAACAAGGCAGACTATTCAATAATCCAACTCTAATAAAAAATTCCTTCGACCTATTGGGGTGTAACGACGACGGCACTTCATAATTTGGAAAAGATCGAAGTACGATGCGCATTAAGATATTGATATTTAGATCCTTTCAAGTTTCAAAATATATGAATTTGATATTTTCAAATTTGGATTTTACATTATGGGATATTCGAAATGCTTCCTTGATTTTTCTTAAATGATAAAACTCCAAACTCTCAATCATTCGTAAAATCTTACAATATTAGTCGATGTTAAATTCTTGTAATTTATTCTTTGATTTATGTACGATTTTAGTTCAAGTTAATGTTGACCGAAGATGTTTACACATAATTCATTCTTGGGTCGCAGTTCAGGATGCAGGTACTGATTTTTTGCTCAATATTCTGTTATCTCACAGTCACCCATAATATTTTTTTATTTTTCGTACAGAAGCGACTGGATCTTTGTCAAAACCATACTTCTTCTATTTTCAAACAATGTATTTAAATTATAACGAAGATTCACGTTTATTGGGACCGCCAGGATTACTGGGACATTTACCTTACGGATCCACCGAGACTCGAACTCTCACCCCTACCAGTGCTAAGGTTTAGAGGCGAGCATACTAACTACTAGACTACATTCCCGTGATTCGCTAGTATAGTTTTATTAATGCAAAATATAATTTTCCATTTGATGTTGAATTAGAATCTTGATAATAATTTGCAGTCACATATTACCGCTGCAAATAGATCCATACAGTCATATACTTGAACAAAATTTACATTCTAAATGTTACAATGTTATAAAGAAAACGTTACAAAATATATATTATGAAAAATGTCATTTTTCCCTAATTCGAGATGAGAATTTGCTCATATTACACATAAATGTTTTCTTCATGGCTAAAGAAAACATTAGTCCTGCCATTTTCGGTTAATGGGAATTTTAAGTATTTGATATCTGAAAGTTGCAACTTTCATTATTATAGCAATTATTCTACCGGCCTATGTTTCTACAGTTCCCATAGGAAGCATATTTTTTATTATTTTAGTGCGAATGTTATGATTTTCTCTTCCGATGTAGAAAATACCATATCCAAGGATATGGTATATTCTACATGGGAGGAGAAAACCATGACATTTACACTGAAATAAACAAAAATATGCTCCCTATTAGGACGGTAGAAACAGAGATGGGTAGAATCGTTGCTATAATAGACGGAGATGGTTATGTTTGTTTAATGCATCGATTTGACCATTATGTTCAAATAAACCTATGCAACAGAAACCATGTAATAATTTTGTTTCAAAAAGATATTGAGTTCCATCGTATTCCCGTTAGCCAAAAATGGGTGGACTAATGTTTTCGTTAGCCATGAACGAATCAACTATGTGTAATATAAACACTTTGAATTAAGGAAAAATGACTTTTTTCTTCATATATTAACGTCCACATGAAAAGGGCCCTTATGGCCCATATGGAGTTACGTATAGGTTCATATAAATCCGAATAAATTTCCGCTATTTCAAGCCCATGATGAAGCCTTTATATTGAAAAATGAGTCACTGGGGAATTTTTGAAGTTGAAATTTCGAAAAACCGTTTTACGAGAAAAACGCATTTAAGGTTAGCGAGTGCTATGAGCGCACTTTTTCGTTGAACATGAAATATACCCACTTTTCGTTGCTTTCTGGACACGAGTATAATAACATTAGATTCAATAATATTGATCCTGACTTAGAAAAACGCGAATATCTCCTAAACTAGAACCATAGCATTCTTTTCATGCGGAAGCCTACATATATTTTTGCAACATTTTGTTTACAACATTGTAACATTTTGAATATAAGTTTGGTTCGAGTGTATGGATTTAAGAGTAGTGGTGATATGTAGCTGTAAATTATTCTTAATATTCTAATTCGATTTTGGATGAAAAATGATATTTTGCATTAATAAAGCTATAACATCGAATCACCGAGACTGTGGTGTAGTGGTTCGAACGCCGAGAGTTCAAGCCTCGGTGCATCCGTAAGGTAAATTTCTTAGTAATCGTAATGGTCCGAATAATCGTAAGGCTTTGTTATAATTTGAGTACATTGTTAAATAATATGTCTGAAGTAACATTTATTGATATAACTCATGCATTTATAGCATTTTATAGTATCAAATCAAATTTAAATGCATTTGAATCGAATAAAAAGCAAGAAAATTGGCGTTACCTACTGGAAAGTTGACCTTAGACTAGATTTGCAAGAAGTATAATTTTGACAAAACTCCGGTCGCTCCAGTCATGTAAGAGTGACAGTCCGAAACACAGATTAACTGATAAAAAACACAGTTGTAGGTAATCGTTCAATCAGGGTGATATCCAGCTGATTACTGATTACCAGCTGATTACTGAGATATCTGAACGGAGAAAAATAGATATTGAAAAGACGATATTAGAAACTTTGATATTTAACCATAATATATAGATACTACAGTTTAATATATAATATATTCTATTCAATATACAAGATATTAAAGGGCAATTTTTGTGCATATTGAAAGAATAGAATGTGTGATATTAACCATTAATATCTAAGATATTAAAAAAGCGAAATTTTATAGGAGCAATGTCGTTGACGTGTGGCATGGTGACAAAAGATTTTAACCCTGATTTGTCTGTATCTTGACCAATCGTCGTGTGTGTTTTGAGTTTTTGGATATATATTGCGTTACAAATTTTGGTGGAAAATGGATTAAGTATTTTTGGATATGGATATCATAATTTTCTCAAGAAAATGAGGACTTGGCGTTACAGGCATCACTTATGTTAGCCTTGAACAGCGTATTATTATCAATGCTCGAGGATTCGGATGTCAAAAACAGAGGACTGCGATGTGAAATCCTTTTGGATTTTATAAAAGTTGGCATGCTTTGCAGGCAATTTTTGCATGATTGAAAAATATTTTTTCAATATCTTAGATTCTGCTCTTTATTATCTTGGATATTGTCAGGTAAAATCTTCTTTTTAATAATATCTATGGATGATTTACTTCAATATCTAGATTTCTGTCCCATAGTTAAATCGCTAAGGTATTAACTAGTAATATCTAGATAGTCTTCTTTAATATCTATTTTATTCCGTGTGCGATTCACCACGGAAAGTTTACCTCAGTTTAAAGTACCCATCTCGCGTATACCCCGCTTAACCGATTACCTGCAACATTTCGTATCCTCAGTTTTTTTGTGAAATTCTATAGTCAATTATCATTCGCTCCGTCGTCAGGTCGAAATTAGGTCCACTGTATACACGGGTTTTACTAAAATTTTCCTTGCGTACTGAAAATAAAAAAATATTCAAGATGACTGTGAGAAAACAGAATGTTGTGAAAAAAATCAGTACTTGTATCCTAACCCAAGCGAAAAAATCATAGGGGAAATTGGGGCTAAGCCGACTTCTTCTTTTTTAAGAAAAAATTTAAACCGTGTGAACTTGGTTTTTTTAATAAAAGTGGGCCCTAATGCCTCATCTTTATGGACAAAGTTTCGTGACATTCTGCATGACATGGCACATTTTACGGCCCAAAAAGTGTTTTCGGAGGTCAACAGTTTTTTCTGACGCTTGTGGAAAATTTTGTTTATCTTTTGTATATCATTGTCCACTATAATCAAAGTATATTCATATAACGTAAAAGAAAGGTGTTGACCATGAATGTGTTGTTTAATTTTGAGTTTCCGATGATTTACGTCGTCGTGCCTACAGGATACAGAAAGATATGCAGACATACATACAGACAGACAGGCACCTTTGTAAAAATCGTTTTTTCTGATTCAGGGGTCTCAAAACGTGCAGATTTGATGACAACCAATGAAGTCAAATTTTACATAAAACTAATAGCTTCTCATTATAGGATGAGAATGTAATAGTATATTACATCATAAGTAGGGTTAGGCACGTATTTGCCGCGGGGAGGTCAATGTTCACAGGTCGAGTAGTAAAACCATGGCGATGGTTTTTCCGGTTGTTCTGCAAACATTGCATTCCTCGCGTAAAGACGTGTGTAACCCTACGAGTGATGTAAGGTACTTTATTCGAAACCACCATATTATGAGCCTGTAGAGCCCCCAGAAAATTGAGCGTTGGATAGCCCCTTACCGAAATGGTGCGAGTGTGAAGTGAATGTTTTTCGATAGTGATGATGATTACTGTGCGAACATTCTTCTGTTTTGTTTTCTCCATTTGTCAAATTTATCGAAGTCCAGCTCATATTTATTTTTTCCATGATTTTGCGTGTACTTTGATCTACAATTATAACTGCGACGCAATTGCAGGTAAGGTTTCACGGATTTTATTGTGTTAGATGAAAACATACGATTGATATGGGAGTCAGCTGTTCGGGTTCTGATTGGTAATCTCGTATGGCGCAAAATTTTCAAAGTGGTTCGGTGCGAGGTAGATTTTTGTATATATATATATATATATATGTGTGTGTGTGTGTATATGCATATATTGCTACAGTAAGTTTATGACATCTGATGAAATATATTGTGCGTTATTCAGTGGCCATTTGTGGAACTAATAAACCGTCAGTGTGGCGGCGTTTCGAACTAATAAACTGTCAGTAGCTGATACTGTTTGGTAAAGGGCTATCTAAACGCTCACTTTTCTGGGGCGTAATAGGCTCATAACATGGTGGTTTCGAATAAACAAATTTTGTTTGATAACGTCTTAGATATTGTTGGATTGAGAATTTAATTGACTAAAATAATAAAAATTAAAAAAATGTGTCCTTTTCTGTCTTAAAACATTATAGTCAAATGTCGACTTAGTCCCAGGAGGGTGTCGTCTTAATCCCGCAATTTTCCGCTCGGCAGATTTTCCATCACTTCACTTTTTTTTATAATAATTGATAAACAAAGCATCGCACATCAAAATCAAAAGAAACCTTTTGTAGCCAACTAAATTCTCGATCCAACAATGCCTAATACATTTTCAATGTCTTTTTTCAATTAAAAAACGACTTGAAAAAAAAGTGACGAGTTAGCCCGACTCTCCCCTACATGGTTCATACATAGTGAAAAAATTATACATAATATTTTGAGTATGTATAATTTTCTCACCTGGGAAACTACGACTCAAGAAAAAATTATGAGTGAACATCTTTTATAAAGGTTAACTTGAGCTTAAATCTTACATAAATCAAAGAGTAAATGAGATGAATTTAACCTTGACTAAAATTTTAAGATTTTACGAATGATTAGGAATTTTAAGTTTTATCGCTTAAGAACAATCCAAATAACATTTATATTATTTCATAATGTAAAATCTAATTTTTAAAATAACCTACCTCTACCTGTGGTGAGCCCAAACTTGTAGTTATTTATAACTACAAGAAAACTATCCACCTAGAAACACTACCCGAATAGGGTAGTGTCACGCCTACCCTGCAAGGGAAATGGCTTAATGGTATACATAGTTTTAAAATTCAAAGGATCTGAATATTAATATTTCAATGTTAATCAGATAATAATCAAAATTAATAATGATGCAGGAACTTTGTAGTTATTACGAGCTTACATACAACGAACTGCGATATTTTCAAAATTATAATGTGTCATTGTCGTGTGGCGGAAACTGTGCAAATGTTATGTATTATTATTATTATATAGGCTGGTTCCTTTAGAGTTTCAAATTAGACTTAAAACTGTATTAGCGAATCAAAAAAGTGAATGGGTTTGAACATTAAACAGTTTAATACACTATAATCCTTCAAGATAATGACCCCCACCTGAAAGACGTGGCACATGAATATTCCCAAATCCATCTTTTTCTGCCGTTCAGCTCAAATTCAGACAAATGATTTAATTCAAACCAATTTGAGGGAATTGGTTTTTACTGCAAAGATCCTCAACTTAATTTTTTTTTAAATTATTTCTTTAATTAACTGTTTGTGGGCTGGTCTCAAAAAGTACTAAATACAAAATACCTTTTGTAATCTTTCATTAATCAGTTATCACATAGAAAAATAATTGAATTTAAAGATTTTTTAATCTTAATATTTTATATAATTATATAAAATAATAGAAAAATAATAATAACAAAGAAGGGCTGATTAAAGATAAAAAGGGCTTGTTTCAAGGTGTAATTTAAAGAAGATCACACAGAAAATAATAAAGTTTCATTTTGAACGAAGAAACGGTGTTAAAATGTACTAAAATGAAATTTAACCATAATTGGCTAATGTTGAACTAATGTTAGCAAAATATTGAGCAATACGAATACTGAAAGCAATTCCATTGTTTTTCAGTTTTGACAATGATCAAGAGAGCGAACATAACTGAAGTTCAAAATGAATATGTAAGAAAATGATCTGAAACAAAATTAAAACAGTGTCGCTACAAGATAGCTTAGAATCGTAGTCTTGAAACTAGCCGCCATAGGGCTCATATTAAGTCCATATTTTGACTTAAATTAAGTCGGTCCGAACGTTAATTTAAAAAATTAATGTAATTTCTCTAATATGTATCAGATAGATATCTACAATCATATTATTTTCAGTTCTAATGTAGATAATTAGGTGATTTAAATGTGGGGCAGTTATTTTAACTATCTGTAATTATTTTCAATTTTCAAAAAGTATGTACATTTTTTTTCTTCGTGCAAATTGCGATATTTGAAGACAGTTTTTTTATTCCAAAATAATTGTAAGAAACAAGCGAAAATTAGTCCAGAAATTGATTTTTGCAGAGAAACCAAGTTACAGGTCGCCTTGTTTGAGTCACTAAATAATTTTTCTTTACTCTACATAAAAGTTCGCCACTATCCCTTGAGGCCGATTTCCCATTTTCATTTTGTGTAAAATATTTTGATAATAAATAGTGCAATAAAAATATGATTTCCTGATGTATTATTTTTTCTGTTCATATAAAAAAGCAAGGTATACCCAAAATCAATAGTACTTGATCCACAGACACAAATATAATAAAAATAAATTTTTTTGAATATTTAATTATTTAATTATTTTCTCTTCATAAAAATAGTATATTGTGCTACAAGTTGAAAAAGCGAGAGTTTTAAATCGTCGCTTTTTCAATGTGTGGGACACGATACTTTTTCTATAATTTGTTCAAAAGTGCTAGTTTTTCTTTACCTGTTTTTTGTGTAAAAAGAAGGCAATTTTTTGTCGATTGACGCAACAATGACAATGGCAATTATCGAAACCATGTGAATAATATGGCAGTAATAATAAGCTGGTTCTCACAATTGAATAGTTGGCCCATAAAGTTGAGGGCTTCAAAATTTCCGATTTTTCGTGAAAAAAAACCAAGCACAGTATTTTTGGAGAAACTGACGGTGTTTTTCTGCTTTTTCCAAGTGACAAAAGTACATACAAAATACGCAACTCGAGACTTTTCAGGAAATTGATTTTAGGTTAGGGACGAGAGTCGGAAAATAGAATGAGCGCACGATGCACGAGTACACCCGAGGCAGCACGAACCCACCCGAAATAACATTTACTTTTGTCACTGTGCCTCACTTTTATCACTGTCCATTTACTTTTTCCACTGCATCTGTCCACTTTTTTCACTGTTGCCCGGAAAGGTCGGCACTGCGCATGCGCCACGTCATCGACCAAAAATCGGTCACTTTTTACACCAAAAAAAGGTGGAAAAGCTGGCACTTTTTCGCGAATTATAGAAAAAATAATTTAAAAATACTTCACAATGTTATTGGAAATAAAAAAAGTTGGCACACATAATTCATAATTTTTATTAATAAACTACATTATATTCATTTGTTCATGCAGAAAAATACTGTTTTTCACTAAAACCTGATGCGAAAATCGCGTTATATTCTTATATTTTTACGAAAAAAAAGTTCTTTCTTTTTACGAAAACATTCTACCAATATTTTTATGATGTTACCTTGTTAGAATTATTTATTCGAAATCAACAGTTTTAATTGTTATTATACATTTATGTAGGCAATTGGTCAATATTCGTATTTTTGATAAAGAGAAACCTTTTTTACCCATTGGCTTTAAACAGTGTTTCAAAATACAGTGAACTTCTGCCTATTTCAACGTTCACCTATTTCAAGTCACCTATACACGCTTATTTCAAATTGCGCAGTTCCGTCACCTCCCACCACGGTCCATGAACGGTCTCGCCCGAGTCAATGACTGACCAATTAAAAAGAGGCCCAAAGAGCGGGAAGCCCTCGTTGGTTTGAATTGAGTATTTTGACATGACATCATGGGAATGCAGACAACTTTTTTGAGAAAATATTGTAAACATAAAAGTAAGTCATACATATACGAATAGTAATATTTCTCAAGTGTAAAATCTACTTTCTCAGTCATGTTCTATTCTTTTGTCAATTGACCTTTCAGTTTCAGTTTCACGAAATGAAATGAGATATCCAAAATTTCAGGTTAGTGTATCAGATCGGGTACTCTCAACTCAAATTTCGGACAGTTGCTAGTATTTCGTGAAACTGAAAGGTCTTGAACCGATAAAAGGGTGAAACAGAATTGCGCAAATGCATTCTACACTTGAAAAATATCACTACTCAGATCATGCGCAGTCCAATATCAAGAACTATGTTAACCTTCCTGACATTTCCGCCTATCCTAGCATGATACACTAGAAAAATATGACTATTCAGACCTTATAACTTACTTTTACGTTTAGAATATTTTCTCCAAAAAGTAGTCTGCACTCCTTTGTCAAGAACTATGCTAAACTTCCTGACATTCCCACCTATCCTTCTATGAGCGCGACGTCATGCTACAAAACTCACTATTCCGCGATATATTTGAGTCATTTTTGCTTCCTCACAGAGGAAGGTTTTTAATTGTAACATTTTCCAAAATTTTTAAATTCATTTAATTAAAACTTTTTCAATTTAAAGATGTCTAATACAATGTTCTAAGCAATTGCCTGGATGTGTGTGTGTGTGTGTGGATGTGTGTGTGGATGTCACACTCTTTTGTGTACACGATAACTTGAAAACGGTTGCAAATAAATTGATGAAATTTGGTAGGCTTATTTTCACCACTAATATCTTGAAACTTACAGACGGATTTCTAATAATATTTATTGCATTTTTTTTAGCACTCAATAATATTTTAAAAATCGGTTTTTTATAGGAAAACTTTTTTCATTAACATAATTCAAAGTTGATGCAACAATATAAAAGATTCCTTGGTTCGAGACGAATCGATTGACCTATAATATTAGTACATTTTATTAAAGAGTGAGGAAGTTATCGTCATTTATATTATATTTCAAATCGATTTTTATAGTAAAAATTTGTTTATTCTCATAATTTGAAGTCGATGCGAGAATAGAATAGATGTGTTGATTTGAGACGAATCGATTGACCTATAATATTGATACATTTTATTGAAGAGTGAGAAAGCTATGGTAATGCATAATATATGAAAATACAGTTTTTTATAGTGAAACTTTTTTCTTTAACATAATTACATACTTTATTGAAGAGTAAGTAAGTTATACTCATTTATTATATTTGAAACATCTGTATAAATTTTCAAATAAAATAATTCTGATAATTTTTGTAAAAAAATCATAAAGCTGGGAAAGGGATAGGGTGCGACAGAACTTATCCCTCCCCTTTTCCAGCTCGAAAAATTACTATTTCACAAAAAATGTGATTTGTCTGATTTGTCATTATATTTTAAAAATTGTTTGTATAATTCTGTAATTTTGTATTTTTTGTAAATTTCTATTTTTACGTTAATTAAAATGAAAACTTCAGTTTGTCTATTATTTAAAAAATCACCAATACGTTTGCTCACGGGAAGCAAAGTGCTCGTGAAATGAGCACCATATAATTATAAATATAAACAAAGTGGAAACATTCGAGATCGAATTCACAGCTAGTTTCACATGTAGCAATATGAAAATAAATTCAATCAAAAATCAAATTTTATTTCATAAGCTATTTTTGCTAAAAATCGTTCGCCTGTTAAACAATACGATTATCAATATAATATCTATTATGCTATTGAAATTATTATTATGGTTATTTCTTAAACTATTGGGTTGTTTGGAAACTAATTTTGCTTTTTTAAGAGTAAATAAAGCTCGATTAATTCATATACGAAATACACTCTATTAAATTATATATTGATCATTTTGTTCCACAACCTTTTAGCCATATGAAATGATTTCGCGGTTCGAAGTAGCGTTAAATATAGGGAAACACGGCTAATGGCATGTCTACATGAAAACCGAAATTACTTTACGAACAACTCAATATTTTTGAAAAGAATCCTTTGAAAAGTATTAATATTTTACAATGAATAATTTTATTGTTTGTTTTACTAAATGAATTTGTCACATTTAGCAGGCCTTAAAATTCTTCTTCATTACACATACATGATTTCAGGCCCTTTTCGACGCCTATGAAGCGGGGCTAAAGCCCTACTTTTTACTCCCTCACAAATTTCAGGCCATTTTTTTATTGAATTTTTGATAATTTGGAATAAGTTAACATAAATTTCATGCTTCTTCCCTCAAAATCTAATCTGGACTGAAATCATTACTGTATTTCGAGAAATGTCTAAAATCATCCATTTGTTATGAAAAATATCGTATGCGCGAAGGGGGAGAGGCACTTTTTCCCCCTGGGTGCATAATGTACTATATTTAAATTATGAGCTTTGAGAATGAAAAGATTTCAAATCTTCAGTCCATCAAAATTGAGTGCCTATAAAATTCGAGCCTTTGAAAGTAAAAAACTAAGCAATTTTATGAACAATTTCAATAAATAAACAATTTTATAAATGTTATGAATTTAATTTTTAAATATAGACAGTTTTAATATATTCTATTTGAAATTTCTAATTTTCTCAACTTATAAACTGCAAGGCTTCTCAAATTTGAACGTTTTTAAAGTAATAAATTTTTCAATTTAAAATTCCATTGAAGAGACGGTACATTCTAAACTGTTCATTCCTTTCGAAGTTTGTGAAATTAGAAATATTTAACTTTAAAATCTACTGCCTACAAATTTAAATTCTAATAGACTATTTTACCTAACTATCGGCAGTTTATTTGCGCATGTGCGGCTGCCATGTGCATCCCGCATAGTATAAAAGTTGCGCTCATATTTTGTAAAAAAGTATACAATTGTACCTTTTCTCCGAGTGAAATGACATGAAGCTGATGTTCCGGGTGGCAAATAGGGCAAGTGTGAAATAGAAAAACATACTTTGCTCAATTGAGCAGTAGTTAAGTTGCCAGAAGCAAACTAATAGTAGTAAAAAAGCTGAATTTGTAAATAGGTTTGTAGTAGGTTAAGTTTCTCATATTATTAAATTTTGATTATATTATTGTGATTGCAATAAATATTGAAGGTAAAAGACATGATTTGAGTATTGTAATTGTTTTAAAATAAAATTTATGGTGTTTTGGGAAGAAAATGGTGAAAAATAGTTATTGTACAGTGTGTTGTTTCAAAGCCGAAATTTTTGGAAAATGCCAAATCTGTTACAAATAATATATAATTTGGAAGCATATTCTTATATTTTTGAATTTAAGTCAAAATTTTGAATTAAATTAAATTAGAAAATTGTCTATATGCAAAAATATTGCAAATAAATAAAGTTCATGATAGATACATTGAAAACGTAATAAAAACAAAAATCCACACTGCGTGCTTGCATAAAACATTATTATTGTTACTGTAATTTATTATTATAAGTTGTCATAATATTATTTGATATATATTTAACAATATAATTGCAGAGTGTAGGAATGCATAGAATATCATCTTGCAGATGAATATGACTATAACTTTTGCGTATGGCAGATGACCACTAGCATGGAAGTATGGCAGGTCCACAACACATCTCAAATGTACATAGTTTCCAATCTCTCGTTCTCTCAGCTTGTATGAATTTTTTTAATAATGTAACCATCGTAAAATATTGCATCCGACATTTTACCGCCGAGCTCATTTCTGCTAATGTTGCCATTTCATCTTGCAGTCTAGCTAAAATCTCTAATAAATGTGATTCATCATTTATTGACTCCATAGTTGGAGGACTGACTTCAAAAAATTGCAATTTCTTTTTTTTTCAGGAATTTTCTTTTGTGGATAATGAAACACTATTTAAGATTATTTTCCCCAAAGCAAGTTAGACTAAAGAATGTGCTCGTAACTGATCTTGAGTGAGCGTGTCTTGTGAGTATTTTATAAACGGATGACGGAGCATACACAACTGAAGAAGCTTCTTCCAAATGGCTGCCTTGCGTTACGTCTACGCAATGCAAACAAGAAATGACAGTAGGGAGTGGAAGCCTCCAAGCCTTATACCAATATTAGCTATAAGAGGATCATGAGATAGAAATCAAATAGTTTCTTTTGTCTTCTCATATAAAGGCTGATCGAAGGTCACTAAATATGCCTTTTCTCCATTTGCCTTGCAATTTTCAGCAGCATCTAGAGTAATGGTGAAGACTACCTACTGCTAGGCCATAGATTTAGATATAGCTGTAGGTTTGAAAGTCCGTAGCGTTAGAAATTTTATTTGTAATATAATGTTTAAAAATGTAATATATGTATTCATTCTAAGCAGGAACATTTAATATTAATAGACAAAATGCTCGCAATCAATTGATATTTATCTTTTCAATACCTTTTTTGTCATATCTTTAGAGTATAGCAATAGTGGATGTTAAAATTAACGAAAAAGTTTAAATGAAATTGACATTTTTGTAATTATAAATAATATTCGGACGATATACAGTCGTATGATGAGGAATGGATAAAGAAGATGCGTCCTAAAAACAAATAAATCATTTTTCATCATTTTTAAAGTTAACTCCGATATTTTCGTACGCCAGCAGTTTGCCAGTATAGAACCAGTGTTGATGTGCAGTACCGCACGACAGTACTGCGGAGCATTACCAGCCAGTACTGGTCCAGTGCTGGCACAGTACATATGCTCAGTACTGGGACTTGGGCAATCTGTATGGGCCAGTACTCCGCCAGTGCTGTATTTCCACCTGGGTATGTATGAAAGTTAAATACAGTATACAAAAAGTTTCGTAGTCACATTAACACATTTCGTCATCCCTACCGCATTTCCTGCACTCCGTCTTGGGGTTATACCCCATTTTATGCATATGATAGTTCAAGTGATTGTGCCCAGTTAGGAACCGTACCACTGTCCTTATATCTTTCTTGGGTAAACCCAAGATTTCCCTCGCTCTGTCTGACGGCAACTTTGGATTTGTTCCCAGTATTCCCGATGTTTTGTTCGGACCCATCTTTTAATGGCCATCCCGATACAGCAAGACGCTATTCCCAGTACCGGTTCCGGTCCTATGTACTCACTTGCTGCGCCGCAATTTGTCAAGTGGTCCGTCTTTTCGTTGCCCATGATCCCTGTGTGACCAGGGACCCATATGAGAGCCACATTGTTTCTTTCTGCAAGTTGGTTTAATGCCTTTTTGCTTTCCCAAACTAGTTCTGATGTTATGTCTGGTTTCCCTATTGCAGTTAGTGTCGCTTGGCTGTCCAAACAGATCGTAATCTGTTTGCCAGCAGCTTTTTCTTCTATTAGTGTTTCAGCACAGCGAAGTACGGCCAGGACCTCCGCCTGAAAGAAAGTAGCATGTCGCCTAAGTGGGATCCCTATCCCCCTCCCTCTCTTGCTGTCATAGATTCGTGCTCCTGAGTCTCCCTCTCCTCTGGAGCCATCTGTATACCAGATTTCTCCTTGTAGGAGCGGGTTACCATTTGCTTTCCACAGATCCCTGCTTGGAATGCAGACGCGGAAAGCTTTGGCAAAGTTGAAGCGTTTTGTTATTTTGTCTTGCCTTATCTCCAGAATCGGCAGTGCGCTGATGTCACTCGGGAGCCTAGTGTGCCTAGTCCCCCCGAGTCCATCTATTTGCTCTTGCCAGGCCGCCCATCGCGTGTGCCGCTTTAGCAGTTATCGCAAGACGTAGGGGTTCTTCACAGAGCATAAATCCTATCGCCGCTGTCGGCGTAGTACTCATTGCTCCAGTCAAACCCCTAAATGTTAGCGTTTGTAATCTTCGCAGTCTGTCCTGCATTGTTTTAAGTTTCGCCCGTGGCCACCAGCCCACGGCCGCATGTAGGACCTTGCTTTTAGGACAGCAGAGTAGAGCCATGCAAGCATTTTAGGCCCTAGATCCCATGTCAACCCAAAGGCTCTTAGGCACATCCAAAAAGTCATGACAAACTTCCTGCATTGGGTATCCAGGTGCTTTGCCCAATTCAGCTTGCAATCTAGGTATACTCTCAGATATCTAACTGAATCTGAAAACGTCAGCTTCCCACCACAGAATACAGGAGCGTCAACTTTCGGTACTTTGTAATTTCTCGTGAAAATGGCCAGGTTGGTCTTTTCCGGATTTACCGAGAGCCCTAATCTATCGCACCAGAGCTCTACGATGAGCAGCGCCGACCTTGCAAGACCCATAAGCGTTTCCAGATGAGCCACTCTGACCCGGATTGCAGAGTCATCCGCATAGCCCTGAGTATAATACCCCTTTCTAATTAGCCTTCGGAGGAGGCCTTCCACTACAATGCACCACAGGACCCCCCCCCCCCCCCCCCGTGGGCAACTCCGTGGAGCTATTACCGTTACTAGGCCGTCACCCCATCTGGCTTCGAGTCTCCTCCGGCGTAGCATGCTTCCTATCCAGCATACTAGCTGGTCCGGCACGCCACATCTCAAAGCCTCTCGACAGATGAAAGCATGCCTGAAAAGCATGCTGCCCTCTATGCAGCAGGGAGGGCAAGAGCACCTTATCCCAACTGTATCTCTCGACCAGACTCTTTAATGTCTTCAGGATAAAAGACGTTAGGGTGATTGGTCGGAAATATTTTGCCGCAGTGTAACCCTCCCTCCCAGGTTTGGGAATGAAGGCCACTCTGCCATCCTTCTATGCTGATGGCACGTGTTTAAGGGCTATATTTGCCCTAAATAATTTCGTCAGAGGAGGGACGACTGGATCCATGCCTTTTTGTAAAACGGCTGGATAAATGCCGGAATAATCAGCGACCTTAGTGGCGAAATTCCAGTCGACCCTCTCCACCTCTTGGCCCCAGCCTTCCTCCTCTTGGTCGGTTCGGATTCGCTGAAAACCCGGGAAGTGAACTTTCATCAGGTGATTCAGCGTTTCTTCTTCGTCTTCGGCAAACTCACCATTATCGAGCCTTATGACTTATCGAGCCTTATATTAACGCCAACGGCGATACCACGCTGAAAAAACCAGTTCTCGTCAGATCACTGAAGTTAAGCAGCGTTGGGCGCGGTTAGTATTTGGATGGGTGACCATTCGAGAATACTGCGTGCTGTTGGCCCACCGTGGGTGTGGTGAGCCCACACTTGTAGTAGTTATTTACTACAAGAAACTATCCACCTAGAAACACTACCCGAATCGGTTAGTGTCACGCCTACCCTGAAAGGGAAATGGCTTAATGGTATATATATATATATATATATATATATGACCCCGAGGCGAGCTTCCGGATTTCTCGCCAGGATCTTGTGGAGCCTCGCTGTTTCAGAAATGTCCTTCGATTCCTCGCAGAAGCCCCTCTAATCTTCCTGCTTATAGATTCTTATACTTATATTGTATTCATACTGGGTCGTCTTATAGATGTCCCAGTCTGAAGGCAATTTAGTTCTATTTACCCTATTGCACAAAATTCTTGTCTTTTTGCGAAGTCTCTCCAGGTGGGTATTCCATCATTCTGCTCCCTTTCTAGACTTAATAGTGCTTGTAGGACAATTGTTCTCATATCATGTAGTCAGAGCCCTTCGCAGAAAATACACGGCGTGCTCTAACTCATCAATGGTACCATATCTTGTGGGGAATTCCGCAAGCCTCCCGTTGAGTTCCTCTTTATATGAGTCCCAAAGTGTATTTCTGGGGTTTCTAATCTTGGAAACCACCGGTTTTCCTAGGGTTAATCGAAACGCGATATATTTGTCGCCCGAGAGAGACTTCTCATCGGAGACTCTTCAGTCCACTACCCTGCACCTCAGTACACCCGAACATAGAGTCGAATCGAGAACTTCACTCCTGTTTTTAGTCTGGAATGTGAAAGTATCACCCCGATTCAGAATATCCAGCTCTGTGCCCGCTATATATTCAATCAAATCCCTTCCTCTGTCATTGATGTTTGTGCTTCCCCACACCGTGTGATGAGAGTTCGCATCACAGCCCAACAGCAGAGGAATCTTGTTCTCTTGACAGTGCCGAATTAGAGCCTCCACCTCTCTGGGAGGCGAGTGTTACTCGGCATCGTCAAGGAAATAAGCCGAGGCAATAAACACATCTTGCCTTCCTTCGCTACAGCCCCTGAGTCTCACTTAGATAACGGTGAGATCTCTGGAGCAGAATTTAGGCACCAAGATCACATCCATACCCTTGACGGCTATGCATGCCCTTGGCGTGTTTTCGCGCGGCCCCTTATATATGAAGCCACATCCTGACAAGCCACAAATCCTTTCCCTGTATACTCAGGGTTCTTGGATTAGAGCGAGTACTCTCTGCACCACAAACATGCGTCTTGTTCGAACCGCCGAAGCATCTTTGCTGTGGTACAAATTAATCTGCATCATGGAGATTCCCGTCTCAGCCATTGAAAGGCTAATTCGAGACACCTTCGGACGCTTCTGGTCCCCCTGCTGATCCCAATTGGGTCACTCGGAAGGTAACCGTACCCTACCTGGATCCCTCCCTCGCGGAAAATACCTTCCACAAATCAGTTCGTAGAGGCGGGTTCTGAAAGCTCAGGCGCCCCAGAACGGTCGCCGGACTCTCGAGGGTGCCGGGAATCAGTACGGTCGCTCTGCGATACCTTTGGAAACACTCCATCCCCTTGACTTCCAAGTTTAAACCTTCTTTAAGCCTAAACGTTGGGGTTTTTTCCTCTATCGAGTCTCGCGACCAGATGTCCGCATCCTCCACAACGATGGCCCCCGACCTGACGAAGATGTCATTGAATCTGGGGGCGCGTCCCTCGCGAGGTAACGCGTCAGTCCCTTCAGAGATTTCATCCCTCAGCCTGTCCAACTCCTCGAGAGTTAGGCAGTTCTCAGAATAACCCGACGCAAAGACAACTCTCAATAGGGCTTTGTTAGCCATCTGCGCGAAAGTAAGGCCCTGTGGTACCAGAGCCTTCTGCCGTTTCAATTCCCTGTTTGGCGGAGATAAACTTGAGCCCCTCTTCCTCTTGCCTATGGAATAAGCCTAAGGAGTTGCTCCAGGTAGAGTTTCCGCAGCCACTGTCCCCTGTGGGAAGCCTTGGCTGCTGTTGGCGAAACGCGCTTTGCGGTATCTCTTCTTTTGTGCTCCGCAACGATTCCTGTTTTTTACAGAGAGTTCTGTTAGCTGCAGTTCTACGGCTTCCACAAGATTGTCTCCACCATCATCAACATTTCGCATCGCCTCTGGTGGATTTCCCTCTAAGGAGCCTCCCACTTTTGGTGGTGGCTTAGAGGAGGGTCATGAAACGGGACCCTCATTGTTTATAGTTTGTTTTTATATGTTTTGGAAGTTCATATTTTGTTTCATGAGAAGCTAGGGAAAATAAGAAACACCCCTCGCAGAGCTCCGCTTGCAGGGTGCGGGTCTACATATTATGGGATTCGACCTCGTGTGCCAAAGTCTACGTTAAGACACCTCCTTTGAGGCCCCCGCCTGCCCGCCTCGCCTGAGGGGGGCAGGCCGGGGTGTTTAAGGATTTGTTGACCCTGGTGCCATTCAGCTTTCGACACGGCGATCACATCTCAACTTGGGAGCATGAGAACTCGCGCTCTCGATATTCCAGGAGGCTTTGCCATTACCTCCTGGAAGGATCGCTCCTTAGTTTAAGTCCCACCGACTAGAGTCCGTCAGTTCCCCAGAGTAGCCACACTTCGCGATGCAGCCCCTCAGGTTCACCTATTCCAGATCTATAGTCTAATGAGACCCGTAAGCCCTGCGACCAGCTACAAGATCCCGCGATCCCTAGGGAGGGCATTTCGATTCTTACCTTGATCCAACATATTGTTTAGCGTTCAGCATGCTGGAATTTTTCACGAAGTAATTCACTAGTGACGGAAAGATATATGGGGAGTTAGATAGGCGTATAAACGAGGGTAAAAAGGTTATCGGTAGAACAAGCCCCATTATCAGAAGTGAAAATATATCAAATAAAGCTAAAGGGGCAATACGTAATTCTGTATTGA
The DNA here is from genome assembly GCA_932195095.1 of Andricus curvator. Classification (NCBI taxonomy): domain Eukaryota; kingdom Metazoa; phylum Arthropoda; class Insecta; order Hymenoptera; family Cynipidae; genus Andricus; species Andricus curvator. The sequence continues at coordinate 695,507 of CAKNYM010053077.1, forward strand.
TACCGACTGTACTGTACGGTACTGAGACGTGGACCTATCAAGGAAAGGATGAGAGTAAAATTAACGCGATTAACATGAAATTCCTGCGCATGATATGCCACAAAACACTGATGGAAGAAGTGTAATCGTCCTAGAACTGAGGATCTTCAATCACACACTGAACAAAGTCAGAGCTGCTGACAATCAAGCAGCATATTGTTGACAAAATATGGGTGTTATCTGACGCAAGGAGGAGAATACAGAAGAGGGAGAGATGGATCAGGGAGAATCAACAGTTTCTCGCTGACCCATCCCGCCTCTTCAGCGATCTCCCTCTTTCAGTGAAAAATCCACGTAAGTCCAATGAGGTAAGGACTTTTTGGAGAGAGGTATGCAAGCTCCCGGAAACACTAAAGCTGAAAGAAGATACTCTCAATATCATCCGCTTCAAGGAGTTTTACGACAACCTCATAAAATCTGAGGAGGAATGTCCATCAATCCCTGCCGAAGAGGTGAAAAAAGCACTTAGAGGCACGAAGAACTTTTCCGCTGCTGGACTAGATTGTATCAAGAACTTCTGGTAGAAAAAGTTCACTTCTATACACCAATATTTGGCCCGCATATTCACCTCATATTTTAAGTCGGAAACGCCCATTCCGCAGTGGCTAGTGTTAGGACGCACTATACTCCTACCGAAAAAAGGCAACTTGTCCAACCCAGAGAATTACAGGCCAATAGCTTATTTGAACACACTGTATAAGATCTTTACAGCTGTCCTAAACAACAGGATTGTTCTACGAATTGAGCCTGTGTGGCGAGAGATGTACAAACAACGTTGGTCGAAAAAAGGTGGAGCAGGCGGTCGAAAGAACCTGCTAATTGACAGGTATGTCTGTAAAGACGCTGCAACCCATCAGCGCGTCCTGCCAATGGCCTGGATTAACTACCGGAAAGCTTTCGATCCAACCTCTCACAGACTTATCATCTGTCTATTGGAAAGCTTAAAGGTGCATCCACACATAGTGAGATGCATAGAGAGATTAATGCCCCTTTGGGAAACTAGATTTACTATCTCATCTGGAAATTATCGTGTGACTACGAACAACGTCACCTTCCAAAGGGGCGTCTTTCAGGGCGATACCACGAGCCCTTTGCTTTTCTTCATCACACTTCTGCCTCTATCTCTCGCACTGCGAAATTCTTCTGGATACCTCTGTGGCACACTAATCAGCATGAGCATGAGGTCACTCATGTATTTTATATGGATGACCTGAAGATCTATGCCTCTGGTAAAAGCAAACTTCTAACTGCTTTAAATATCTTCAAGAAGTACACAGGAGAAATTGAGATGGACTTTGGATTGGACATGTGTGCGAAAATTCATCTAAAGAAAGGAAAGATTATTATTGGCGTTCCCAAGGACCCTGAGCTTGTGGATATAAGTGTTATTAGACATCTTAATACTGGAGAGACCTATACATATCTGGGCGTGCCTCAAAGCCGATTTCAGGACGTAAAATCAGTGAAGGAGTCTTTCCGAAGCAGATACAAGCATCTTCTTCGACAGATTTGATCTTCTAATCTGTCGGCGTTGAACAAGGTATCTGCGACTAACATGCTTGCCATCCCGGTTCTACTCTACTCGTTTGGGGTGGCTCAATGGACGAAAAACGTCACAGCCCTTGATATCCCTACACGTAAGATCATGCATATGCATAAAAGCTTGCACATCAAATCGTTAGTTCCACGATTATACATCTCGCGCCGTCCAGGCGGACGCGGACTTCTGAATCTCCAATGTCTTCATAACCGAATTGTTCCAAGTACAGATTACATCGTTGCGAATGGCAGAGATCCTCTCCTAAAAATGGTCAGGAACCACGAGATGATCGGCAAAGGAGCGTTCCTTTACAAAGCCGCGGAGCAAACGGCCGAGACCCTTGGCCTGAATTCTTAAATCAGAAGTGAGGAAAGTGCATTACTCCATCTAGATCAGGGGTCTCTAAAGGTAGATCCTGTATCTACTAGTGATCCCAGGCCTATAGGTCGGATCTACTTCAGCTTTGATGCAGAACTGTCAAAATCCTTAACCTGATTTGAGCCGCTTGGAACCCTTAAAAAAAGGGTCCTCCAGGTTCAAATTTCAGAACCGAGCCCTTCCAACTGGGACTTTTTTCCGATGGGTCATACATTTTGTCCAGTTTCCCTTCGAAAACAAAAAATGGTAGATCTTGAAAAAGGTCGGGCGATCCTGGGTCACGCTGCACCTGTGGATTGTGGAGACCCATGATCTAGATGCTTTACTTCTAAAAGCCGAAGTAAAGAAAGCAGAGGTTGAAAAATTTCATCAACAGCTACTCGACAAGAAAATGCACGGAAACTTTCACAGAAATATAGAAAAATAGTCCTTGTCGAAGGAGAAAACTTTTGCTCTCCTCAGATCATCAGGGCTTAATTCAGGTACAAAGGGTTTCATTTTTGCATGCCAGGACGGTGTCATTTCCACCTTAGTATGCCGTGATCGCATTTTATGTCAAGCAGTTCCCAGCGATAGGTGCAGAGCGTGTCATGCACACGCTGAACACCTAGAACACATACTATCAGGGTGTCCCACCCACGCGAGAACAACGTATATTTACAGACATAATACGGCCCTAAAAGTGCTTCATTACCATCTTTGTCGCTGTTACGGTGTTGGCCGCAACCCTGCCCTGCTGAACGCTCCAAGGGAGATAGAGTCAATTGTCCAAAACTAGAAGTGCCAAATTTTCTGGAACTACGATTTTCGGACAGCAGTCTCCGTTGCACACTCGAGGCCTGACATCGTTTTCCAAGACTTCGAGAAACGAACTATATTCTTGATCGAATTCTCGGCTTTGCCCGAATACAACATCACTGCAAAGGAGAAAGAAAGGAGGAGAGGTATCAAGACCTTAAAAGGGAGCTGCAACTACTGTACCCAAAATATTCGGTACAAGTAATTGTTCTTGTGATCGGTGCTCTCGGAGGTGCGAAACTATTACTGGTTCGTAATTCTTAAAACCTCCGTTCACAGATTAATTTTTATCACTTGCCGTTTACAGACAGGGTCTTTTAAGTTCGTGTCAGTTTTTGAACTGTTTCTGCTTTTAAAAAAACTGATTAAATTCTGGGTTACTCCTTAAAGCATCTACTACATGATCAAATAGTTTTTAGTGTTAATTGCAAAAAAACTTTTTTGATAAAACTCTTATTCCGTGACGATCTATTCTAGTTTGAAAGTTCGTTTATGCCCTAAAAGCCCCTGTCTGTAGACGGAGGGTTAAAGCCATACCCGCGAGCCAAAAATATGCCAAGGCACTTGCGAAATGGATGCAGAAAGCTGTCATCCTTGGGTCGCTTCGTATCCTCAAGACACGCGAGGGTTTCGCCGGCCTGTCGTTGTGATTTCATCGTGCTCTGTGACCACCCATCTCACGGTTGTGAGACGTGGCCATAAGTGTGATTTACCGTTGTTCTACTGGGAGCCGGTGTCATTTTTAGATGGCAGTTGCTCTCAGTGGGACCCTGCAGTGGTTGTCTAACCATTTTTTTATATAACACTTTCATTTCCAATCTAGGCCCTCTTCTAATCTTAACTTGTTTTTCACTGCATTTGTTTTCCTGGCTAGAGTGATGTCACGGTTCGCATTCAGCTCCTTGATCCTTCCGTTGGGGGACCCATTGTTACGCCCGAGTCAAGTGTTGACAGTACAGACGTCTTCCTCAAGCAACCAGCATTGGTCTTCATTTGTAGATGAAATTAGAAAAAGAATGGAGAAACAGTGCAGAACTACGTAATATTAAAATTTGATTAATTTTAAATGCAGACATGAAGCTTTCAACAGATTGACATCAGTTATGATTCCTAAAATTGGTAATTATTTTAAAATGCAGAACACGTACTAAAAGTAGTGGACTATTGCAAAACTATATTCTTGTTTTCCGCACTGATAGATGAAACAAATCACAACATTTTGTGTTTAGAAGTAGTCCCATCAAACAAAAAAGTTCATTCTACCGGTTCCTTCTATTTCCCGTTTTTAAATTCGCTTGTACACTCTTTACTTGTATAATATTTTCTGCATTCAAGATGAATAGAGACAGTACTTTAAAACTTCATTTTTTCCATATCTTATCTTTTAAAACATTACTTGCTTGTTTCTTACACTTTTTTTCCAATACAAAAAATCAGCAATTTAAAACATTCATTCAAAACAATTGCACACTTTTTATCAATTGCAAAAATTACAGATAGTCTAAATAACTGCCTCAAATTCAAATCATTAATTATCTTAATTAGAACTGAACAGAATTATTATTTTTCCAATAAAAAACTATGCTCCGAAGTTCATTGTCGGTAAACATAATCAAATTTACTTAATTTTCATGAGATCTTAGGCCTGTAAGCCATACAAATTTGTCTGGAATATTTGTTTCAGGCTCATTAACGTGCAACACTTCAATCTTTAAAATGATATTTTATTCATCAAGCCACCATTATTCTTTACTCATTGTTTTAACGTCAAAGCGAGAAGACTAGAATCTTCTCGCCGATTTTTATAGGCAAGTTTTTAGTGACACTGGTATTCTTTATATTACACCTCCAAAATTTCCTTTTTTGATATTTAAACAGAACTTTTTTAAATAATTTTATGTAATAATATTAAATATTAAAATTAAGAAATCTTTTCCCTTGCTATGTAGGTAATAACTAATGAATGTAACATTGCAGAAGGTATTTTGTAACGTCAAATATTGTGACAGAAATTCGGCCCGAGAAAATTTTTTAGAATCGGCCAACAAACAGTTAATTACTTTTTAAAAAAAAGTTAAGGATCTCCGCAAATAAAAACAAATGCCTAAATACCTTAAAGTTGGTTTGAATTAAATAATTTGTCTGAATTTTAGCTAAATGTCAGGAAAGGATGGATTTGGGAATATTCATGAATAGCAAATTAAACTGTTTGATGTGTCCAACCCATTTATTTTACTGATTCGCTAGTACAGTTTTATTAATGCAAAATATCATTTTTCACCGGAATTCGAATTAGAATCTTCGCTTCAACAAAACTTACTAGAATATGTTATAAACAAAATATTACAAAAGTATATTAAGAAAAAAGTCGTTTTTCCTTAATTCAAAGTAAAAATTTGTTTATATGACACATAATTTATACAATCATGGCTGACGAAGACATTAGTCCACCCATTTTTGGTTAACGGGAATTTTATAGAACTCAATATCTGTACGTGGTATGGCTAATATTTGGTTACCGTTGCATAGGTTTATTTCAATATAATGGTCAAGTCGTTGCATGGCACGAACGTAACCATCTTGGTCTATTATAGCAAGGATTTTACCGGCCTCAATTTCTACCGTCCCAATAGGAAGCATATTTCGGGTTATTTCAGTGTGAATTTTGTGATTTTCTCCTCCCATGTAGAAAATACCATATCCAAGGGGAATCATCTTACGGCTACGAAAGATCGCTGGTGGGGCTACGAGACTTCCTCTCTGTGAACTCAATTCTGTGAGAAAAAATTTAGGTGGATGATTTTTTATACTTAAAATATAGAAAATAAAAATGCCGTTTTTTCTTGCTTTGGAGAAATTAAAATATGTCGCTCATTCTGTTACAACAAAACCACCTGTTTCCGCGATTTTTAACTTTTTTTATGTCATTATTGAATGTGAAGTAATAATTTCAACAAAACATGTGTATGATCAGTGAAAAGAACCTGTAAAATCCTACTGAAAATGTAGTAAAAAAATATTTCTCAATTGATACGTATTAACAGAGTTGCTAGCTGCTGGAACCAGATGGTTTCCCTGAAGGGAATTGGCGAGAATTAATTTCCCGAAAATCAAAATCGGCATTTTCATATTTAAGGGTCTAGATGATAACATCGGTTAGTATTTTTAAAGAATTAAATATTTTTGCTTTCAATTGTTTAGTTCAAATAATTATTTCTGCAAAAAATGCTTATAAGGAAAGAAAATAACGTTAGAAATCCTATCTCAACTGTAGTAAACAAAATTGTTTTATTAGGGAGTCATCGTGGCTCAGGTGGTATCGTGCTTGTCTCATGTTCCAACACTGCAGCCTTGGCAGCCACGATGGCGCGCGTTCGATTCCCGAAGCAGGAAGCGAAGCTGGATGTGTTTTCAGAAAGCTTCGCTTCTGTTCCTTGGTATACTACCCCACAGTTACCCTAAAGTTTATAATTAACAGTCGCTAATGACCCTGGCAGTCGATGCGACTATAAACATTCAATTAATAAAAAAATATTGTTTTATTGATAGATCGATATTAAAATATTTGAAATATTCCTTTTGCAAGACGTTTTTGCAGAATTTTATCAGCTTTCGTACCATTATGGAAAAAAATAGTTAAATTTCTTATTATAGAAATTAAAAGAACAAAGTTAACGTACCGTTACTTTCCAGCGGTTAGTATATTTTTTATAAACTTTATTTTTCTCCAATTGCAGAAATTTACAATCATTTATTCAAACTTAACTTTTTAAAATATTATTGCTAATTATTCTATTTCTTTTTGTTATTGTCAGAGGGTTCAAAAAGCAATTAAAAATCATATTTACGCTGTGAGTGTTGTGAAAAATTATTGTCACAATCCTGGATTTCCTAAATTTAATAAATTCAAGTTTCTAATATTGGTTACACTTGTTGGTGATCACTTTGTCGATGTCGAAGTTATTAAAAACGAGTAATTGACATGCCAATTAAATTTATAAATATATTGTAAAATTCCATTTTAATGATTGTTTTATAAATAAAGATTAATTTTGAGTATGGGATATTATCCTAGTGAGTGATAAGAATTTCTTTCTTACCCTATTCACGAAAATATGAGTCCTACTCTCTTCCGCTATGCATGGCATAAGAATTATAAGATTGTTCTGTTTTAGTCGTGAGTCTCCTAAAATAATTTTTTTTCTCTGATAAACGTGGAACTAAAAGTCTAAAGTATACGTTACTCAGGTTATCAGTTTTTAAAATTACTTGATATTTTCATTTTTATACATTTATTAAGCTTTATTCCTATTTTAAATCGCCAAAATATATCAGTTGTCGATTAGTGCGATCTTGGCGTTAACTGGGCGTTTTATCTTAATAAAACAATATTTTATCATACTCAAAATTTAGAAATTTCCAATTTCCCTGGGTTTGCGAGGCTAAAGCTGACAGCCAGCAATTGTAAAAAAGTCACGTGTTGTCCTGATGGCATATCACAATGTTTTCTCATTATCCAAGACAAAATTTAAAAAAAAAAAGCACACTACCTTCAACGACGCGGCGCGGCTTGATGAAACTCTAAATTTGAATTACTTAGTAGCAAACTACTAACTGAAATAGTGTAAAGTCGTTGACAAATTGCTTTAGTAAGCATTTCTACCAATAATCAGTAGAAATGCTTACTGAAACAATTGGTGAACGACTTTGAGCAGATTCAATTAGTTATGGTTTGTTACTAATTCTCTTAATTTCTACTAATTAAATTGATATACTGCAATGAAAAATTAATTAAAAATATAGCTATCATATTACATTATTATATTTACCAATGGAATTGAAGAAAATCATTAAGGTAAAGAGTAGAGTATAAATTATGACCCTCATTTTCTCTGCAGAAGCAAACTTGTTATAGGGGAGCTTTTTGAATAGTCTTACTAATGAATATTGTAATGTTTCATTCGGTTATATATATTCCAGTCGTTATCTCAATCGGTCTTTTAAATTATACCACTTGCACAAATTGCATAAAATTGACCATTTTTCCTCATATAAAAAAATTAGCAGATTTATGCTCCTGCATTATTGCAGAAACTCTGTGTTATTTTTGGTCTTCAAAAAGACAAAGCGTCACATATTTTGGTATGATTTGCAAAAGAAGTTTATCAAACTTTGAAGATACCTGATCTTCGCGATTCTGCCATCTTGTTCCGTTTATATATTATACTTTTACTCAAATATGATAAAATTACATTTTTCATCACATAATTTTTACTCTTGCGCTTAAATCTATGTTATGTAAACCGTCTTAAATCAATGCACTGGCACTCACCGAATGCACATAATTAGTTAATTGTTTCATTTAATTGTTACAAAACAAAGCAATGAACAAATGGGCAATTATCGTAATATATAAATAAACAGATTATTATATACTTATCAAATCTTCAGTCGACGTATGGGCTAGCAATCGTAAAAATGATATTGATCCAGTAGTTTATGAGATAATGTATGCAGTGACTAGTATTACGGAATTTTTTGTAAAAATAACAGTTGGTACCGAGGTTAGCATATATCTATATGTAAATTAGATCAAAGTACAGCCTTGTACGAGTCTGATTTAGATTCTACATGACAAAATCTATGGAAAAATAGAGTGCAGTTCCGAAAAGTACTTACCTCCAATAGATTTGAAACTAGGTATACCCACTTATTTTGACTCGTTGATTACGAAAATGATAGGGCAAATACCCGCAAATTTTATTTTCGAGGTCAAAACGCAAAAAAAATGTGTTTTTAAACAATTTTTACTATATTTCGATAAATATTGATTTGAGAGAAAAGAGTCTTAAATAAAAGATGTAGCCCCCGAAAAAATATCCCTGTGACTGGTCACAAAAATCATGTAGGTCACATACTTTCCCCTTTCCAACGTCTCGTGGTGGGCAGAAGTGCCACAAGTCTCATTCCAAGCAATTCTACACTTTGTACAAACATTTTCGTTTTTTTTTTTCAAAAAATAATAGTGTTTTCGAAAAACTGTATATAACATGAAAGGTGTATTTTTAGATCTACAAATTTTATTTCAAGCTTTTTTGTAAATTGTTAACATTTAATTAAATAAACTGAAAAACATAAATTTTATAGTTTTCTAGGGGTTTTGACCATCAAAATCAAATTTCCAGGTATTTTCACTATCATTTTCGTAATCAGCGAGTCAAAGTGTTCTACGTAAATGAGCTTAAATACGGTAATATAAAAAAAAATTCCGCTTTGCAGACTGAAAAATGTACAAAAAAAGTAAGCAAGTTCGGGCACACGTACATAAGAAGAGTCAAATTTAGAGCATATTTTTCATGCAAGAGGCAATGGGAAAAATTGGAATATTCATGAATATAAAGAAAACATTCATAAACAAATTACAGTTAACAAATTTGAAAAAGAATAAAAATTTTTGCTTAAAATTACAAAAATGTACAACTCTACTATTTCCAGTTCTAATGAAGATATTAAAGCGATTCAAACTCCAAACTGTAACGCAAGGGCTCAGTAATTATTTACAATCTCCAGGAAAGATGTTATTGTTTTTTTTTCGTGAAAATCGCGATATTTTCAGGCATTTTTTTTTGTTGGAAAAAAAATGTTAAAAACCAACTGGGGTGCCTTTTTTTGCTGCCAGTCAGAGTAGGTTTCAATCTCTGGACAAGAGTTTAGAAGCACGGGTCGAAGAAAAAGCACCAGCGATTGACAGCAAAACGACGTGTACTCTAAGTGATGTTCGAAAAGATCGAAACATTCTTGAAAATCCAAAATTCCTCGAAGAAATTTTGTTTTCAACACCTAGAGCAGTTTGGAGCGACGTCTGCTTCAGGTGAATTTCGAAAGATCCAAATATTTTTACGAAACGGAACTGCCTCGAGGAAGTTTTAATTTTAACATCTGGAGCAGCTTAGAACGATGTACGCTCTAGGTGATGTTCGGAAAGATCGAAAATTTCTTTTAAAACCAAAATTCCTCTGTGAAATTTTAATTTTAACACCTGGAACAGCAAGGAATGACTTGTGCTTCAGGTGATGTTCGGGAAGACCCAAATATTCTCGCGAAACCAAATTGCCTCGAGGAAGTTTTAATTTCAAAACCTGAGGCAGCGAGGATTGACGCGTGTTTCAGGTGATGTTCGGGAAGAGCCGAATATTCTTGTCAAACTCGCAGCAACGCGTATTCCAGGTAAGGTCCGTAAGAACAAGTTCACGCAGTGCCCTCGAGTTCACCTCCGGATTCCATCAAGATTTTGCGGAAACTTCTGTAGAATCTCTATTGAAATTATAGTAATTTGTAGTACATAATACTAATACTAATATCTGCCTAAACAAATTTAGTGTAATAATAAGGGATTAAGTTAAATGAAGAACAAAGAAGTAAATTGTTCTTATAATTATAGAAGATACAATTGATAGATTATGTTAAAAATCATTAGAGCTCCGAGGGAGATAGAGTCAGTTCTCTAGAACCAGAAGTGCCGAATTTACTGAAACTTTAAATAGAAGTTTTGATTTTACATTTAATATATTATTACGTTGTTTAATTATTTTTACATTCTCATCAGAGAAGGTATTAGATTTGTGTTAAATATGACCCTATGTTTTTGTCAAATGTCCACGTTTTAAGACCTTCTGAACTCGAAAAGCTGATTTTCGCGAATGTGCCTGTGTGTCTGTCTGTAGATTTTTCATCTGTTGGCACGATCACTTTCGAAATATATGACAAATTGGATTGGCCTTTAGTATTTAATTAAATTTAAGTTCTCTTTTAGTATAAATAGTAGCTATTTTCGATAAATATTTAAAAAGTTAGAGTATTTTCAAAAATTTTGAGACCACTTTCTTTTAGGATATAAAAATTCTGTGGACGGCTATTCGTAGGTCTCAAAAAGAGGATCAATTTATGCTTATAACATTTTTCGATAAAAAAATTACCAGAGTAATGTTTAATTTAATTAATTAATTAATTAAAAAATTAAAACATTTGACATTTGATGGCAACGGCCATACCACGCTGGAAACACCAGTTCCCGTTAGATCACTGAAGTTAAGCAGTGTTGGGCGCGGTTAGTACTTGGATGGGTGACCGTCTGATACTACTGCGTTGCTGTTGGCGGTCGTGGGTGTGGTGAGCCCACACTTGTAGTTATTTACTACAAGAAACTATCCACCTAGAAACACTACCCGAATCGGGTACTGTCACGCTTACCCCTAGAGGCTCGCCGAAAGGGAAATAGCTTAATGGTATAAAAAAAAAAAAAAAAAATTTAATTTAATTTAATTTGAATTTACAAAATTAAAAAAAAAATCTGCCCGCTTCGCGGGCACATTCTCATCGCGCGCTTTGCGCGCGACTCGCTTCGCTCGCAAGTTTGAGCGCGCTTGGGGCGCGCGACTGTTGGATCTCGCGCTTCGCGCTCGATCATATATTTATCTCGCGCTTCGCGCTCGATTATGTACTCACCTCGCGCTTTACGCTCGGCTCCTCTAGATTTTTGAACTTCGTGTTCGACTTCGATGAAAAGAAAAAGTTTGTTTGCAAATATTATAAAATTATCAAAACCTCTACATATTAAGTGATTGTTAAATTTGTTTTTATTTTAGACTGAAAAGGAACTTTATTTACTCAAGGTTCTATCGACCTTAAGGAACACATTCTCATCCGGACACTCGCGCTTCGCGCTCGATATTTGATTTGAAAATCATTTGAACCGTATGATAGAAACAAAAAAGTTTGAGCGCACTTACGGCGTGCGATTTGGTAAATACACTGAGCACGCACTTTGTGCTTCGTGTTATATGTTCTTCATATACAAATTACTAAATTTGTATTTGATTTTAAATGAAAATTAATGATATAATTCAGGCGACAAATTTTATTAGTTAACATTTTATTTTAGCTTGTGCCGTTTATCAAAAAAGTTAATTTTTTCATTTTGAATATATTCTTATCACAAAAATTGATTACGGGTTTGTAAGTCTTTTTTGAATGCACAATTTTTGTTCATTTATATGTTTTCGTACCTTGCATTGTTTTTTCAAAAATTTGATTTTTTTTACTGTCAATGTTATTTTCACGAATAAAACAAAAACCACGCATCCTATAGAAACATGAGTCACAATAAATTTGTACCTCTTCCTTGGATGAACAAATTTTGTTTCGGTCATTTTTTCGTAGCTGGTAATATTCGTCTGAAAATTTGATTTTTCTATTTTCAATGCTGTTTTTTACGAATAAAACAAAAACTACGCGTCATATCAAAAAGTGAATGATAAGAAATTTGTAGATCTTTTTTAGGTGCACAATTTTGGTGAGATGATCTTTTCTGGTATCCTGCATATTTTGACAGCAAAATGGCTTTTTTGATTTTTCATTAATTTTTTGTGCGATCAAAATTTGAATTTTTTATTTTTCAAAAAATTCAAAAAGTTGTTATGAAAATATTATAGGGTGTTCAGGAATCAACGTTTTTCTCCTCTTGACTTTTTTTCATATCGTGCGTTTTTCGGCTTAAAATGTTCATTTTCGTTTGTTTTTTGGAATTTTGAAAATGCTATAACTCCAGTAATTTTTTTTTATCACAAAAAGTCATAAGAATATTTTGTTCGTCATTTTGCGTACTACTAATAACCGTACATAGAATTTTCAAATCTTCAAAAAAAGTGGTCTCAAAAATTTTAAAAATGTGCTCACTTTTTGGATTTTCATCCAAAATAGCTGGTTAACAAACTCGTTCTCTATTTTTCGGCCATAAAGAAGTGTGCCAAAGCTCAATCAAATCTGATCATTTTTTCGAAAGTTATCGTGGCTACAGACAGACAGACAGACAGACTACAGACTACAGACAGACACCTTCGTAAAAATCGTTTTTTTCTGACTCAGGAGGTCTCAAAACGTGGAGATTTGATGAAAACCGACTATGTCAAATTTTACATAAAACCAATACCTTCTCATTAGAATGAGAATGTAAAAACGAAAATGAACATTTTAAGCCAAACAACGCATGATATGAAAAATGTTGAGAGAAGAAACACGGTCCTTTCGAAACACCCTACAGCCTACAAGATGGTTATAACCACTTTTTGAAATTCCCTTAAAAATCATAAATTCAAATTTTGAGTCAAATAACGCGGGATACGGATAAAGTGTCAAGGAACATAATTATTGTATTAAAAAGATCTACAAATTTTCCATTGACCATTTTTTGATTGGATGAATAATTTTCGTTTTAATCGTGAAAAATACTGTTAAAAACGAAAATTTCAATTTTCCAACTAAAAGCGAAAATTTCTAACAATGGAAGATACCTTGCTCCTTAATAGCAGTGTGAGATCGAAAAAACAAATTTTAGGACTGAAAAATGTAAATTTTGAAATTTTTTTTGGTCCTAGATTCATCATTTTATTTGAAAGTTCATACCATTGATGGAAAATTCAGAATATTTTTTTATTTGTTTGTTGAAAAATAATTTCTTTGACTGAAAACTTAACTATTCCATTTTTGATTAAAAAATTATCTGTTTAGCGGTAAATTCAACTATATGGTTCAAAATTCATGTATTTTGTTGAAAATTCGTCTTTTTTGGTTTAAATTTGTACTATTGGGTTGAAAATGTAACTATTTTGTTGAAAATTCTTTTTTTTTCGTTTCAAAATTTATGTTTCAAATTGAGCCCTGGGGACTTTTGTGCAATAATTACAAATCTAGCTGTTTTGTTGAAAACTCGTATTTTTTATGAATTCACTGTTTATGATTTAAAATTCCAAGTTTGATCGGTTGAAATTTGAAATATCAATACATTCTTCGCTAATGATTCATCTTTTTTGGTTGAACATTCTACTACTTGTTTGAAAATTGTACTACATTGTTAAAAATGAATTTTTTACATTATCATCAGGGGATGTATTACATTTGCGTAAAATTTGACCCCCCCCCCTGTTTTTGTCAAATGTCCACGTTTTAAGACCATATGAACCCGAAAAACAGGTTTTACGAATTTGTCTGTCTGTATGTATGTATGTATGTATGTATGTATGTATGTATGTATGTATGTATGTATGACTGTGTATAGTTATTTATGTCTGCCAATGACACGATAACTTTTGAAATAATTAATCTATTACATTGGCCTTTGGTACACTCTTTTAGTGTCGGAAACTCAAGGTCATGTTCGTTAGCCAACCACTTGGGATTGAAAATTCAAAAAGTTAGAACATTTTCAATAAAGTAAAACGATTATAAAATCAAATTCCATAATCAAAACATTTCATTCAAAACCATTTAAAATAATACAAAACCATTTTTATATATGCACTTTTAACAAATTTTAATTTTGATGATTTTATAATAATACATATGAATTACTAATTAGTACATTTCGTGATTAGTGTGGACTGACGGCCTTTTTGAAACGAGCGGAATGTTTTTGTAACGAGTCGTAGGTGAGGGCGCCGTGGGCGCCCAAACCGTACAGAGGGTCCAGAGACAGTGTGGCAACCTAAGGTCATTCTTGCTGATTGGCTCAGTTTTCTTATACATATACTATAGATAAATAGTATACTACACTATAGAAAACCTCAGCGTAAAATGGTGGCATCCCTTCGCAAAATGGCGGCATCCGGCTAGGTTGCCACACTGTCTCTGGACCCTCTGTACCGAACCGGAGACGAGTTACAAAAACATGGCGCGAGTTTCAAAAAGAAAAACCGTCAGTCCACAGGAGTCACGAACGATACTTTTCAGAACAAAATCATAAATGGCGTTATTTCATTGTCTCCATGGAAAAATGCAAAATCACATTTTGAGTCGGTGAAGGTACGCATGAGTTCTACTGCATTTTTGTTCTAACGAGCGTGAATGAAACAACAAAGTATAACGTGCGAGGCGATAGGAACACGCTATACTCTTCGATAGAAACATCGACTCACCAATCCGCTATGAATTCTCTTTCTATCTTTGTCTACCACGTTCTCTCTCTAGCGTTACGAAAATACACGGAGCACGCACAAAGAATGCTCTTTTTTGAACTCTACGTCACGCCGTGCTTACTGAACCCTATTTTGTAACTCATCCAACGTGCGCCAGACGCCGCTCAAAAAGCGTACTTTTTCGCTTGTCTATGGAGGCATGAAAACACGCCATTTTTATGATTGCGTTCTGAAAAATATATTTACTGCGTGAGTTAATACTTCTAAGCAATAGTATGTTGTACTACGAGTGGGGAAAATTGACCATTCTCCACGAATGGCACATACTATTTTGTCCAACACCTACGCGAAAAAGACGACTTTTTTCGTCTCAAAATAGCAACAGCGTGACGAGGCATGGATATACATTGCTTATTCAATCACACATTCACGACGGAGCATCACTTTCTCCCACTGTTCCACGTACTTTTTCCCATTTCTTAGGAAACTTTTCCTCACTAGTGGAAAAAACATGCGATTTTCAACGCTCACGTCAACGATTGAGAAATCGCTCATTTTGTCCACTATTTCCAGACGAAAAAATTCGTCTTTTTCGCGTAGGTGTTCGACAAAATATGTTTCCCAAGCTCGTTACAAGATATTAGATATCTTTTGTGAAAGATCAATTCAAAAATGTTAATTAAACATTTTCAAACCTGCCTATGAGTATCTAATATGTATTAAAAAATTACCGATAAAACTGAAAACGACAAATATATTTCCTAGCTGGCCACGTTTTCTCAGAGAAAACGCTTGACTAAGAGTTGGCAGAAACATCTAAGCGGTTCCGTAGCTCAGTTGACTATTGCGTGCGCTAGGTTCAATTCCCCAGCGAGGGTTTTTTTTCAAAGCGTATGAGCGTGCGATTTCATGTGTAAGTCACTGTGCGTGCAATTGTGTAATAATAATAATCGTAAATTAAGTGCAGTAATCATATATAAAATAATTTTTTCCTTTTCAAATCGATCGATATTTTACATCATTTTTGTTGTCGAAAGTTTCGAGCCAATATTATTATAAATGTTCTGCAGTGTGCATATGGCTGTATGTACAATGCGAAATCGACAAAGTTACGCTTCGCAGTAGTAAGGCTTACTACGCGAAATAGAAATATCTTCCTCTCGCTGGGTTCATGGTCACTAAGTGGTGCAGTGCATCCTAAAATTTGAAATTATCCATCCTACTCTTTTAAAAAGTCAGTTTAACTAACATGAACGCAAACAGTAATTTTAACAAAATTCACCGACAAAAAGCTACGCTTCAATTTGAGATAGTTAGAGCTACTGGTGTAGAGAGTTCCTCTAACGATCCCCTTTTTCCGTGTATACTAAGGTAGATATGACACCGTCTTGACGCACGAAAATGAAACCCTCTGTTCCTAAATTAAGTCCCGATGATCTGGAGAAATCAACATTTATTGAAAAAGAAAAATTATTTTCGAAACTAAATACGCGCACTAGCCTAAATTTTACATTCTATAAGACAAGAAAGTTTTCAAACAAAAAAATCAAAATCAGATATGATTTAGAGATTTCCTATCGTATTATGTTGCATTTTTTATTGAATTGTTTTGTTTTTATTTTCTAAATGTCTTGAAAATGCATTTATTCAATTTTTATACATATAGCTATACTCTTTCATATTACCATCATTGTGGGTAATTTAATGACAATTTCAAACTCATTTTTGAGAAAAGTAATAATTGTATCTTACCTTGTTTTACATTTTTCTATAAGACTATTCCAAAAGTGTGCCATGTACCAAATAAAATAATTAAATTAAATATTTTGACTATATTTAGGTACAGCTGGAAATTATTATAGAAATTATAGTATTGTAAGAAAGTGTAATATTTTTTAAATTATAATCATTTAAACAAAATATGAACAATTAGGCTTGGAAAGTTAAAAAAATGTAATCATTTTCTGTGACCTAAGCCGAGCTTAGATTAGAGGTTAGATTTTCGACATTTGAAAAGGAACGTCGTGCAAAGGTGTATATATTTGGGATCTGACGTCGCATCTGATAAGAAATTAATGAAAGTGACCAATTTCGTATTTTTGGCTTCACAGAAATTTCCATATCATGACTTAACATTTTTTTAAGATTACTCAGCAATTATGTAATGTTTATTCACATTTCTTGTCAAGAAATTGTGTTTCTGCACAAATTTTCGCGCCTTTGAAGTAAACCATGCCTACATTCACGTATTTTGCGCCTTTGTATATTAAAAATGTTTCTCTACTGTGTGATCATTTCTTTCCATCTCAATAAAAATATCTCATCAGAATAGATTGCCTTTTAACAGTAATTGTCATTGATATAAAAAAATTTTATGAATAATTAGTATAAACAAAAATACAATTATATCGCAGCTAGGACGAAGAAAATTTTGATTTTCTGCAGAGACATTTTTTTCATCTAAAGAATAATATCCTGACACAATGGATTGCCATTTAAAAACATATAATTGAAGGGTGGAAAGACAAAAGGAGGTAACTGACCAAATGGCAATTGTGTAGGAGAGCAAAAAACATTGAGTAAAATCAAAATCGCAGTTGAAAAAATAAAATTCTACTTTCGAGCTAACATATTGCTTAATTGATACCAAAAAAGTTTCATTGAAAAGAAGCTTTCAGCTGTTCTGAGAAAATATTATCCGAAGGTGATCATATCGGCTTGACACTTTTTTTACCCTATCCGACTCGAATTGAGACAGTGGTAAGATATGAAATACTCAATTAAAAAATTCTGGAAAGTGTCTTAAGATCGTGACAAAAAGTATAGGTTTAATTTTTTAAATGCTGACACATCCCCGAGATATTGAGTTGATGAACATACAGAAAAAAAGTTTTATGGAAAAAAGTTATTCAATTCCGAGAAAATCAATTTTCAATGAAAGGGTGTAACAGTGTGACAGACGATTTTTCGCTTTTAGGTACACTGAGCGAAGAATTCCCGTGTAGTTCGGGTTTACACCCCAATAGTTCGGGTGGTTTATCTTTTTTTTTGTTTCACACGAAGGTTTGGTGCGCTTGCACTACTGAGACGTGCGATCACCCGAACCATTCGGGTGCTCAACCGAAACAGCAGCAACCGAAGTGGTGGGGAGCCCGCCCCAATGCTTGGGGAGCTTGCACGAATGATTCAGGAGATTCGAGTCGTGAACCGCGTTGGATGTTGCGCGTTCGACGTTTGCGCATATTCGCTAATGGCCGCAGCTGATGAACATCAGGTTCTTCCCGAATGTCACTCTTTCTAGGTTATGTCGAATTTATTGTTCATCACTCATATTTATACTAACGGAGCATTCTAAGATTAGGTAAATCACATAATTGAAAACTCGATAATGTACATGTAGTGCTTTAGGACAGGGTTGAACTGTAATCATCAACGTGTAAGATTTTTAATTGATTCCAGTTATCTAACGACCTTAATCATTCGTGCCACTAGCCGAATCATTCGTGCAAGCTCCCCAAATATTGGGGCGGGCCCCCCACCACTTCGGTTGCTGCTGTTTCGGTTGAGCACCCGAATGGTTCGGGTGATCGCACGTCTCAGTAGTGCAAGCGCACCAAACCTTCGTGTGAAACAAAAAAAAGAGAGTCGCTTTTTGATTCTATTATATTGATTTTTAGTTGGAAACTTGTACTATTTCGACTACAAGTCGGTACAAGAGTAAAATTAACGCAATTGGCATGAAACCTCTGCGCACAATATGCGGGAAAACACGGATGGACAAAGTCCAAGACGAGATAATCCTCCAAGAATGTGGTACAGGAGAGACACTTGTTGACATATGGGAAAGAAATCAGATAAGATGGTTCGGACATGTTGAAAGAATGAAAGACGAACGACTGACCAAACAAGTGTATAAAGGTTTAAAAAAGTAAATGGCAGAATGCCCAGAGGTAGACCGCCGAAAGAATGGTTAGAATCTGCGAATGAGACATTAATCCGAAGAGACATAATCCAATAGGAAATTACAGACTTAGGCCGATGCTTACAACTGGCGCGGTAACGCGTCAAGAGCAATGTTCCAACACTTGGCTAGCCAATCCTGGCGTAGTACGGATATTGACACTGGATCTGCACTGTGCCTAATATAAGTTCCAATATCGGCAGACCAGTATCGACCCAGTACGGAATCTGTGCAGTATTAAATAAAAATCAGCCCTGGTTCTACGGGCTAATGCTAACTTCAATCCTAATGGTGACACGACAATGGCACAGTCTAGGGCACAGAACTGATTGTAACAAATTGTCGTACAAATTTTAACAAATGGTGAACTGTTGTCCCATGTTTTTTTGCCGGATCTCGGTGGAGTACTGGCATGATTCTGGTGTAGTACAGACTATAAGAAACGGTAAACTATTGTCTCACAACTTTGTGCCGGCCCCGGGCGGAGTAATGGC